>BGNK01007829.1:0-15016 GCA_003297005.1 Symbiodinium sp. clade A Y106
TTATTTCTTGTGAGTATAATCTTCTGCGACTCACCCCACTGTCGTGTCGGTTCATTCTTCTACAGCCTTTTGCATCGACACTGCAGTACTTCACCACCCTGACGGGTCGGTTTGCATCCGGCGCAGAGTGAGTGAAGGGTAGTCCGCATTCACAGATCTTTTTTTTTTGCAACTCTCGCAAAGCGAGCAGTGCCATGATGTAGCGTAGGTATATCGTTGTACGCCTCCTCCGCTGCGCTCCAATGCGCGGGGGGTGTTTTTAACCCTTTTGTGTACGTATATTAGTGCTTTACCTACGTTACGACACTGGCTCAAGTGAACAAAAAGTCCGTGCATTCTGCTGCTAACAATACAGTTATTGACAGCTTTCCACTAAGGGATTACTATTCATAAGGGCTGCTATTGCTATAAGAGTTCCTTTAATTACTTTTACTAGTTCCTTCAAGGTTGCAGCCTGGCGATCTTATAGGAGCTATCATACGGGTTGCCATACGGGCTTTGGAATAAATGGAGGTTCCTCACATGAACAAGAAGCAGCATCGTAGTAGTCATCCGTACCTTGGTCATTAAATATATGTAATAAACGACGTGGTGCGTGCTCGCTTTTTAGCAACAGAAGTCGTTATCAAGACACATAGAAGTTTGAGAAAGTAAGAGGCTCTAGCATAAGCGCTCAACCCTAAACCCTATGGTTCCTTTTTCCCAAACCTAAAACCCTAAACCCACTAAACCCTAAACTCCCTAAACCCTAGACCCTAGACCCTATGATTCCTTTTTCCCAACCCTAAAACGCAAAAGCATCAGTGTTGCAGCTTGGAGGATGCGCATGCGAAGGTTCAACATCTGGGTTCTTTTTAATAATTTAAGGAATTTAAGTTAAGTTACCATAATAAGGAAACCATACTGTTTAATATAGATCCCTAGGAATCGCCTCAGAAGCCTGGGTTCTTGTTAAAGGGTTTAATTTCAGTTACCATAATAAAGAAGCCATATTGTTTACTGTAGATCCCTATGATGGTAAGTTAACCCTTAAACCCTAAACCCTTGCAGGAACCCTTATACATCCCTTACAGGAGCCCTTATAGATCCTTTTTATGGCAACTTAACATAGATTCCTTAACAAGAACCCAGACTTGCCAGATGTTTTCAGAGTCTCCGTCCAGAAGTGTCAACGGAAACCCGACATAAGGGGTTCTAGGAGCCTGAGGGTTTTGATCAGCACATAATTACCGTCATAAGGGGTTACTGTAAGGCGTTCTACAAGTCTAGGGGGTTGACTAAGTACATGAGTACCCCCTTATAGTCCCTATATGAAGCAGTTTCTCTCGGGCCCCATGTGGATATTGCTGAGTTTGGGGCTGCTATGGGATAGCTGGGTTCAGCGGCGAGCCTGATGCTCCAACATTTTCCTCAAATCCCTTCAACCATCTCGCGCTGCCCCTCTAACCCACGAGTTCCGGTTTAGGGTTTAGGGTTCAGGGGTCCCAGCACGAGTTCAGGAGCTTTGAAACCCAAATGCCTTGAATCCAAAGCCTGGCTCGCCCTAAACCCTGAACTCCGTAACCCTAAATCCTGCACTTCATCTTCCCACACCAAGGCTTGCCGATGGCCGAGTCATCGAAATCTCGAGCGAGCGGCAAAGTCAAAAAGAGCGGATTTGTGCCCTTCCTTGTTTGTGTGACTGCGGTCGATAGTCTGAAGAAGTGCTTGAAGACCTTCGAGCTCTGAATTGTGAATTTCTATGTCTTCGTTCTTATTGCGGTTGGTCCTAAGCGTGGAAAGTTTGCCAGAATCACGATGTCCAGAAGCCACGCCACGAAGCTGGGGCACCCTCCAAACTAAACTTCGAGGCGGAATTTTTCAGGGTTCCTCAATCTATAGGGAATCCCAGAAAGTTGGAACATGGGTTTAGGAGGATTGGTGCTGGATTTCCCTTCTCTTTTGTATAAGGGACTTAGGATACTGATGTTCCAACTTTCTGGAGTTTACTGNCTATAGGGAATCCCAGAAAGTTGGAACATGGGTTTAGGAGGATTGGTGCTGGATTTCCCTTCTCTTTTGTATAAGGGACTTAGGATACTGATGTTCCAACTTTCTGGAGTTTACTGTAGTCATAGTATAACAAGGCCCTGGGCCCTTTCTGCTATTAAGGCGCCTTTCAGAAAACCTGCAAGCACGGGGCCTTGAACCTGAGTCTGCCCAGAGACTTCAAAACCCCTTAATTGAGGAATATACCTTAGATTATAATAGTATACCGAATAAGATTTAGGGAAGATTCCCTAATTAAGGGATGTTGGAGTCTCTGGGTGAAAACGACTCCGAAAACATTGTATGGTGACGCTTTTGCCAAAGTGGAGGGAGGGCCAGACCGCCGAGTCCGGGGAGGTAGTATAAAGTTTTGTTTAAAGTTTAGGGTTTAGGGTTTAGGGGTTTAGGGTTTAGGATGCTTAAAAGCCACAGCTTCGCTGTTGTACATAGACGTGGCGGGGCCCCGGCCTGACGACCACGGAGTTTGAAAGATTGGTTAGATATGGGAGTTTCCGAAAATTGGGGGTATCTTTAAAGGGATCCTTAAAGGGTTCCTTAAAGGGATCTATAAGGGTTCTATAAAGGGCTTAGGGTTTAGAGTTTCCGAAAATTGGGGGTACCTTATTTTGGGCTCCTTCTAACAAGGATCCTACTATTTAGGGTACTATATTGGGGTCCCCTATTTTCGGCAACTCCCATATTGCAATCCGCATGTTTCAATCTCGTCGTAGTTGAGATGGGCAAGCGGGTGTGGGATCCCGCCATAGATCCTGAAGCCACTTCTGAGCTAGGAGCAGCTAGGATAACGCAGGGATCGGCAATCGGTCGCTGACTCCGGCACCCTCGTTTTGCAGTGAAGGGGACGAGGACGACGGAAAACGAAACCATGACGCCCACGACGACCGCGACTGCCGTTGCCACCACGACGACCATGGTACGACCGCGACGACGATGTCAACGAGGACCACGACCATGTCGACCACCACGACGACGGCTGCAACGACCACGACTGGGGCGGCCGCGATCACGTTGCCCCTGATAATCTGCTTACTCTTGCTGCTCCTCGCTGCTATTGTCGGCATTGCCGTTGTTGCTACGACTACGACGGTTGCTATAACTACTCAGAGTAGCCAGCACAGCAACCATAACAACTTTAGCAATAATTCCCTTGGCTGTGGCATCGGCAGGCATTTTCATTGTCCTCCTCAGGGTTAGAGATTTCTATCACTACTGCATCATGTCGCATTCACTACCATCGGAGCCCCGATCCATTACCATTCCAAGTGCCGGGTTTTACACATGTTTGATGGTTGTCAGGTTGTTATGCTACCCTAAAGCCCTAAAACCCTCAACCGGCTATCCTTAAAACCCTAAACCCTAGACCCTAAAACCCTAAAGCCCCAAACCCTAAAGCCCCAAAAAAACCTTAAAGCCACCTTAAGACCTTAAAACCCTAAACCTTAAAGCCTTAAAACCCTGAAGCCCTAAACCGTAGCTTCGAGACCCCCTTTGTATGACTTCTTCGATAGTGAACGGGGGAACTTTAAACTTTTTGGCCTTATATACCTAGATCCCCAATACCCAACCTTTAAACTTGTTGGGTTCTTATAGTTTAGTAGGAATCGGAAAGTTTAACCTTTTATTTCTGTGGTTTATTGGGGGAGTAAGTATATTAGCTCTATCTTAGTTTTAACTTTTCGGGGCCCGGTTGTTGAAGAGAGACCCCAAGGTTGGCAAACTCAACATGGTGGACCTGGCCGGATCCTCAGTTCCTACCATAGGGTTCCGTTATGAGGGTTCTATAAGGGCTACTATAAGGGTTCTATATTAGGGGCCTTAATAATTAGAATAGGGTTTTGGGGCGCATCATACTACTAATAGTTCTAAAAATGAATCCCCAAAATAGTATTGGTATTTATTAAGGCCCCTATATTATGCGCCTCATACTGTACTAGACGCTGATTCATGCCCCCAGGGAGACCCTTTAAAGGGCACCTTTTTAAACCCTACTTTCTGGCTCTCTTAAAAGGGGCCTGATGAAGAGAGTCTATATCCCCGAAGGTCCCTGTAATCCTAACTCCTATGTTACTACAGTAGGTTGCCCTCCTCGGTTGCCCAGTAGTGCCCTTTTGCCTTTTTGCCTTTTTTGGGTTCCCTTATGAAAACCAAATAAGAGGACAAAGGGTACCCTTATTAAGTGGCTACCCAGGAACCTAGATTCAGAACCGCTCTTAAAGTAGAGGTGCTCAGACAGGGCTGAAACCAGGGCTGAAACACCTCATGCTGTCATAGACCGTGAGAAACAACCCTCGTCCTCAAAAGGGCTGAAAAAATAGGGGCCCTGATATTAAAGCTCTTGAACAGAGGTGCTTTGTTATTCAGGGCTCTGCATGAATGGGCAGAACTTGGAACTGTGAAGCGCAGCCTCATATTCTCTATGTCTGCACACATATGTTGCAGCATACTCCCAAACACTCTTCGATTCAAACCCTAACCTTCAGAACCCCGGCAAAAACCTGAGCCCTAAACCCGGAACCCTAAAAAGCCCGAACCCTAAAAATCTGAACCCTAACCCCCGTAGTAGCTGAGTGGATACACACTTTTTTGGATAATACTACCCACTATAAACCCAAAAGTGTACACTTTTTGATTTGGGAACTCAGCAACTAAGCCCCGGAAACCCGAAACCCTAAAAACCTGAAGCCTCAAAAGCAAAAGAACCCTAAACCCTAAACCCTAAACCCCTAAACCCCTAAACCCTAAACCCCTAAACCCTAAACCCCTAAACCCTAAACCCGGGAACCTCCGGGGGCCTCCCAGGAGTCACCACAAGAGCACTAAGGCTGGATCCGAGCGTCAGAGCAAAACAGGCCCAGAGGGGACGTGCTTTGAGAGTTCATGGAATCCTTCAGGGCTTTATGGGTTCAGGGTTTAAGGCATTGTGGGGGTTTAGGGGTTTAGGGTTTAGGGGTTTAGGGTTTAGAGTGCAGCCTAATGCTTTGAGAGCTCAGGGTGACAAGCACCTCAGATAGGGGCCTCAACAATTACCAATGCTACTTTTGGGACTCCTGATTATACTTGTAGTGTAAAATACCCCGAAACCCTATTCTAATTATGACGGCAGCCACAGTAGAGCCGAATATTCCCAAACTCAGCGTCCACAAAACAACGGAACTACAGCGGAGAGTATAGGTAATCATTAAACCGTAAACCCCTAAAACGCTGAACCCTAAACCCTAACCTCTCTCCGTGAAGGCCGGTAGTATACAGGCTGATAAGGTACCAAAATAACGAAACCTAAACCCTGAAATCCCAACCTTTCTCTGAAGGCACTACAGAATCATACCCAGGAGCCCTGAGGAAAACTGTTGGTATTCGTGTAGGCCTCTAAACCTCAAACCCTCAACCCTAAACCCCTGGACCCCTGAACCCCTAAACCTCAACCCTAAAACCTTAACCATAAAACCCTAAAGCCCCTAAACCCTAAAACCATAAACCCCTAAAACCCCTGAACCCCAAACCCCCCCGTTATCCTTTTTCTCCCCTACCCTCCAACCGACCCTTCTTGCAGGGGTCCCAAAAGCCCGACGCCCCGAAACCCAGCTAAACCCGAAACCCCTGAGCCCCAAACCCCTAAACCCTATAGTAACCCCCTATAGTATCCCCTAGAGACCCCTGTTGAAAGAGCCCCTATCCTCTTCTTTACCCAGACCCCCGGGAGGATCTAAAAGTAGATCCCCTAATTTGGGACCCTATACAGGGATCTACTTTTTGGATCCTCCCGGAACCCTAAACCCTAAACCCTAACCCCTAAGCCCCTAAACCCTAACCCCGAAACCCTTATAGTACCCTTATAGAAGCCCTATAGAGACCCTCGTACATCCCTTTAAGGAACCCTAAACCCCCTAACGGCCCTAAACCAAAAACCCCTAACCCCCAAACCCTAAACCCCTAGCCCCTAAACCCTAAACCCTAACCCCTAATCCCTAAAGATCCCTTTAAAGGAACCCTTATAGATCCTTTAAAAGGAACCCTAAATCCCTAAGGAGCCCTGAGCCAAAAAGGCGCTACGGGCGAGCGCCTCAAGGAGGCCACGAAGATCAACCTGTCGCTCTCGGCCCTCGGGACACCTTCGACAAAGGGGGGGGGGGGGCAGAGACTCCTAGGGTTCCTTTAAAGGGGTCTATAAGGGTTCCTTTAAGGCTCCTAAAGGGGGGGGGGTAGGGGTTTGAGGTTTAGGGTTTAGGGTTTAGGGGGGGGGGGTTCCTTAAACCCAGAGACTCCTGGAATTCCTTTAAAGGGGTCTATAAGGGTTCCTTTAAGGGCTGGGTTCCTTGGGAGTTTAGGGTTTGGGGTTTAGGGGTTAGGGTTTGGGGTTTAGGGGGTTTTCCTTAAACCCAAAAACTCCCAGGGTTCCTTTAAAGGGGTCTATAAGGGTTCCTTTAAGGGCTCCTATAAAGGATTTATAGAATGTATAGGGTTTAGGGTTTAGGGGACTCAAATATCCCTTAATTAAGGAATATTCTTTAAATCATATTAGGGATCCTACTATAATTTAAGGAATATTCCTCAATTAACGGATATTGGAGTCTCTGGGAAAGGGTTCTATACGGGATCCTTAAAGGGATCTATAAGGGATCTTTAGCCCATCAAAGGGCGGGGGGGATGGGTATAGGGCTTGCGATAATGGGTTACTATGGGGTTTCGGGGTGTTCAGGGGCTTGCGCGGATTTCGTCTTCCTGGGGTCTACTAGGTTCCTGAGTTGTAGCCTCAGACTGGCGCCGGTTTCCGCATCACGACAGCTCATGGGGACGTACCTTAAGGCCTCCATTCAGTTGTGTGAGCCCGTGGAGTTCCGGGGCGGACATCTGATGTGTTTGGCCAAGAGAGGTGGGGCGGCACTGAAGTGCGCCCAGTTCCGCTCCATACTTCTTTCATCTGCGCAAGGTAAGGCGTATCATCGAGCCGTCAGACACCGCCTGGTCGGGCTCCTTCAGGCCAATGCTCCGGCCTCACAGGCGGGTGCCATCCCAGGAGTCGGCATCGAAGCCATTTCGCTTCTTGCCAGAACCTTCCAGTACGCCAGACAACACCAACGCAAGATGTGGGCCTTGACTTTCTTTGATCTTCAAGCCGCGTTCTATCGAGTCATCAGGGAGACTCTTGTCCCCAGCGATTCTGGTGACGGGCCTCTCTGCGAGCTGCTGCATAAGGCAGGTGTGCCGACTCCGGCCTTTCTCCGAGTTGGCAGAGCAACTTCAGCGCATCACGATTCTGCCCAGTATGAAGGCCAGCCCTCACCTCACAGAGCTCGTCCGGGACATGATGCATGCCACGTGGTTCAGGATTGATATGGACGACATGTTGGTGCTTACAGGACGAGGCACTCGTCCGGGAGACCCGGGTGCGGATATTCTGTTTTCGTTGGCGTTCGCGGCCTTCATGAAGTCACTTGAGCCACAGCTCCCGCTCCTGGCCACCCTGGATGCTGCGCCATCAGGTCAGCCCCACCCATGGGCAGAAGTGGCAATTGGCTCGCACTACGGGTGTCCGTCATGGGCCTTTTGCCCTTTTTATTTTGGGGTCCCCTTATTAACACCAAATAGTAGGGAAAAGGGTACCCTGAGTATAAAAGGGCTACTCGGGAACCTAGTCTCGGACTTCTGGAGAGCACTCGGGGGTTCTTCTCGGTGGTTTCCATGGTGTTGTTATTGGACTTCATAGGGCCTTTTCGGGCATTAACGGGCGTTACAGGGTTCAGCGGGGCAGTATAGTGCTGGCCAGGTTTGATTGGGCCTTACGTAGGCTTTTTGTTGCCATATTTTGTATGTTTTCGTCAGGGTGTTCGTAAGGACCCTGAGGGTTTGTACTGAACCACCTAATTTGGTGACGGACAACTGGAAAGTTTAGGTTGTAGGTGACGTAAGTGTTGTGTCAAGGGTTCCCATGGTTCTATGGTTTTGGGGTGTTGGGCTTGGTGCTGTTATGGTTCGGCCCTCGGTATGACTTGCCTGTTTTGCTCTTGAGGTCTTCAGGGTTCGCTTGTTTTCTGGATTTGGCGAAGGTTCAATTCAGAATCAGGATGCCTTTAAGATCCTTTGAGGGTTCGTTTTCAAATGGTGTTTCTGTATTCCTTAAAAGGGTCTAGGATTTAGGGGCAGAGAGGGGTTGGGGTCAGGACAACGACAACCACTCCACCACCACCAGCAACAGCAAGAGCAAGAGCAGTAGCAACATCAACAACAACAACATCAACAACAAGAACAACAACAACAACAACGACAACGTAACAGTATCAGAATCAAGATCGGATTGCAAGCCACACGGCTCATTCGCAAGAATGAAGAAACAGCTACCCCAACACATATGCCAGCTCAAACCCTAAACCCTAAACCAGCCCCTAAACCCCTAAACCCAAACCCCCAAGCCCTAAACCCTACACCCTGGCACCCGCTTTCAGTAAGGGAGCCCTGTAGGAATGTCATCTCAGCCCTGGTCGACGGGTCGCACTGGCTTGCCTGTTGGCCCTTGTTGGGTGTTTACGGGGTCCCCTAAACCCCTAAACTCTGAACCCTTAAATTCCAACCCTAAACCCTAAACCCCTGAAGCCCCTATACCCTCTGTTATAAGTTTTGTTGACTCACAGGTGTTAGGTGCTTCCTTTGTCAACAGCCGACCTCCCCCCTGCGCCATGCGCGCGCGCGCACTCTAGGGCTTAGGGCTTATACGGTTGATGATACAAATCCTGCATTACGAATAATAAGGAATATACCATTATACCCGTAGTTTGGGGTCCTTAAGGTAATGCAGGGTTTTTATCATGAATAGTAGGGTTCTGATTGCACGATGCTCACAGAGCCTCCTGATGTAAGATACCCATAGGCTCCATAGTAGTTCCTTTTTTGGGGGGTTCATATTTAGCATCATATAAGGTAATCCCAAAAAGAACTACCATGGAGCCTATGGGTAGTTATAGGGTCTGAAATATTTCAAGTCATATCCGCTTGTAGTTCATACATAAGCGCTGGCATCAAACCGCTTTCCGTTGTTCACACGGGAGTCTCTTATTGTTTCTATTTGGATCGATAAAACCCTAAACTGTGCAGTAAAAGCCAGTATCGGGGATGCCAGCACTAATCATCCTAAATCCATGTTCCAACTTTCTGACGTTCGCCATACACCCAAACCAAAAACCCTCTGTGTGGCCAGGCCTCTATCTCGGCGCAGAAAGTCTGTCCACACCTAAGCACTAAACCCAAAGCCATTCAGGGCTTATAGGGCTTATAGGTTTAGGGGTTTAGGGTATTCTATCACAAGGGGGTATTCTATCACAAGCCGAGCTACAAAGCCCTCAAAGGAGGAACCTGTCGAACCCCATGGTACAGAGCCCTAAGAGAGCTAGAAGCGATCTTTAAGGTTAAGCTTTGCCAGGAAGTCTTCCCATATCCCCTACCGTGACTCGAAGCTGACAAGGCTTCTGCAGGTTCGGGCCCAGAAGATCACTTTGTGGTTTGGGGTTCAGGGTCTGGGGTATGGCAGTTTAACAAAATGGCTGCAGAAATTCATGATACCATCACCATATAGTCCGCACATATTGAAACAGGCTAGAGTATATCTCCCCCAACCCCGTTGGAATTATTACGGCCCTCTATTCCCCATACTCTCCAATGTGGCTCCTTTTATTTTATAGGGGTTTAGGCTCATTGGGTTGACTGCATCATTAGTGCCCTATGCTAGTGCAACTAGCAACTAGGAAGAGGCTTCAGGGAAGACGGGTCAGAAGTAGCGGATTAGGGTGCATGGCGCTTTATGTGGCATGTTGCCAGTGCCCAGCAATGCAAGTGTTCCAACTCACCTTCTCCGTCTCCCTCCCTTTCGCGCATGCGGAGCTCTCCCATGCGAGTATATAGGCAAGACCCCGGCACTGAGACGAATCTTACTTGAAGGGGCAGGGGACTTAGCAAGTTGGTTATAAGTAGGGTTATAATTAGGGTAACTCCATTTAGGGCACTTATAACTCTACTTACTCAGTCCCCTGCCCCTTCAAGTATCCTAGCCCCCCAGCAGCCCAGATGTCACCAATCCGAAACAGGACTCTTTGGGCGGCAACACGAAAACCGTGATGGTGGCCAATATTGGGTACTTGCCTTGGTGCTGGAGTTGCAGACCTGGGCATTATGAGTAGTTGAGGCGTGCAGAAGTGGGTCGAGCTCAACCCAGAGACTCCAATATCCCTTTATTAGGGAATATTCCTTATATCGTTTTAGGGATCCTACTATATCTTAAGGTATTTTCCTTCATTAAGGGATGTTGGAGTATCTGGGAAGTGCCTTCGAGGTTTATGGCTTACGCATTCGGTGTTTCAGGGTTCGGTCCTCTTACATGCCGATCTCAGGCCTGCCGACTACAACTACGACGAAACGATGTCGACTTTGAGGTGGGGAATGTAGCTCTAGTTCTCCCTGATGTAGTTTTACATCGAGGTATAGATGCTTACACAGGCATAACATAGCTGCATGGATATCGATTTAATAGTCTCGAATCCCACAGAAAGCTTCGCCAACCAATTCCGCCACCCACAGCAAAATACAAGAAACGACAGAAACCTTTGCACAATCCGCCAGCTGCCACATAACTGGCTGCATCAACGTTCGTCCGCTGGTGCCGTGACAGCTTGTCGCTGTCATAGTTCCCAAGGCTTGTTGGGACCCCAAAGCCCTATGTTAGTGCAAGGTGTTCCGCGTGTTGCTTGAAATCTCGGCAGCGTGGTTGGGATTCTTGCAACGGCTACAAGTACTAGATATAGCATCTCTCCCATTCAGTCCTATCGTGTTTTCCCCAACAGCTCCCAAGCTTTTCCCATTGTCGAAGGCGTCCAAAGGTCAACAAACTCGCAGGAACCTACAGAACACTGTCAATGTGGATTTTCTTCGGGATTTTGTTGAACTTGCATAGCTTGAGTTTTCGAGTGGAAGAAGCAGCATCTGCAGAAACCTCTGAAAAGACTCCAAGAGTACATTTCATAAACAGAAACTCCCGAAACCCGTTGCCCTAAAACCCTGGCACCCTTAACCGATGATCCCTGCCCGGTCATCCACCCTAAACTTTAAAACCCCATCAATTTCCCTTGACCTCAAGCCCAAACCGTCTCACACCTGTTGCCCTAAACCCTAAGACGCGGAAAGTCCGGTGTTCTTGGCATAAGGGCTTGAGAAAAATAGAAGTGTGGTTCCGTCATAGCCCCTGTATAAACATACTTTAGTATACACCCCTAAACTCTATTCTTAATCTTAAGGCGCCTGTATTGCGCCCTGCTGTTGCTGCAGAACCGGTTCTCAAGAGAACTTCGGGTCGAAGGGTTTAGGGCCTATAGGTTCAAGGCATTGCAGGCTTCTCAGACCTTTCATATTTAGGCTTTAAGGTTTAAAACATTGTTGCATGGTCACCCGACTGTGGGGTTTCACAAGGCTTCATCATATGGAAGGCCGAAGATAGAATGACAGGTCTTGGGTGAACCCTAAACCCTAACCCACCCTGAACCCTAAACCCTAAAAGTGTGGAAGAAGCACAAACACTAACCCTCAGGTGCCTCAGTGTAACTGTAGAGTAGGATGTACCAAATTGCCCTATGATGTTTACTAAGGCACTAAGGCCCTTACATAATACAGCATGTTCCGCTTTGGTATGGTTTGAGCTAAAGCAAGACCTGGACACCTGATCAGCTTGTAAACCAGATGCCTTATAACGCTTGCCTGAGCATGAGGTATGCCTCCGCACTAACCCCAACCCCCTAAACCCTTAAACCCAAAACCCAAAACCCCCTAAACCCTAAACCCCTACACCCCTAGCCCTAAACCCTAAACCGAGCATGAGGTATGCCTACCGCGCCAAGAGCATCAAGAACAAGCCCAGGATCAACGAGGATCCCAAGGACCGCTACCTTAATGACATGGTACCCACAGACTCCAATATAGAGACTACTCTCAGCTATCTGCACTGCTTAGAACCGAGAATTTCGCTGCAAGCTGGCAATGCTGCCTCAGATGTCTGTTGTATTTCGCTGCAAGCTGGCAATGCTGCCTCAGATGTCTGTTGTGTAGTTTCTGTCTGAAATATATAGTATGTTCTGTCAAGCTTTAGCGTCAATATGTAGCTCAACAGTTGTTTAGTACTTACTTCAAACTAATGGGTANTCTGAAATATATAGTATGTTCTGTCAAGCTTTAGCGTCAATATGTAGCTCAACAGTTGTTTAGTACTTACTTCAAACTAATGGGTAAGATCAAAATTTCATTGTTCATGGTATGTAAAACATTGTCTGTTGAATTCAAGCTGAAATAAATAAAACCGCTATTCCTAATGTGAGGGGATTCTATGGGCGGGTGGGGTTTTTTCTGGAAGATAGCTTGACAAGAAATAGCTTGACAAGAAATTTCCAAAGTCAGAGCTGCTGAACCCTAAACCCCAAACCCTAAAACCCAAACCCTAAACCCCAAACCCTAAACCTGCGCAAAACCCTAAACCCCAAACCCCAAACTGCCGAGAGCGCCGCTGACCATTTGCATGGGCGCTCGAGGCTCCGACCGAGGCCCCCGGCCGAGCGTCCCGTCAGAACGGTGAGGGAGGGTAAAGCCTCCCGGTATACGAGGACCNGCCGAGAGCGCCGCTGACCATTTGCATGGGCGCTCGAGGCTCCGACCGAGGCCCCCGGCCGAGCGTCCCGTCAGAACGGTGAGGGAGGGTAAAGCCTCCCGGTATACGAGGACCGTAGTCACCTGCCCTGCCCTGCCCTGATCTGCCCTGTCCTGCCCTGATCTGCCCTGCCCTTCCCTGCCCTGCCGCCCTCTAGTCGGGGTTAGCACTTCGAGCAGCCCTGACAGGGCGCGAGGGCCAGGTTGTTTGTTGGAAACCCTTGCTTGTCGTCGAGCGGCCGGCACAGGCCGCGAGGACCCACAACCCGACACCAGTCCATCTCGTTTGCTGTGAAATTTGGTCGCTTATATATCGAACTGCGAAAGGAAGCAGAGAGCAAGAAAGCCCCCCTTGAGGGGGGTTTGGGGGGTGAACCCTAAACCCTAATTGAGAATAGTTGGGGTGGTTGGGGCGGGACTACATGCTGACGCAAGCGCGCGATAAGTGGGTGCGCCCCCATTTCTAAAGAAGCGCACCCACCGCGCGCTTACTGTTACACACCCTAAACCCTAAACCCCAAACCACCGGGTTTGGGGTTTCGGCGGTTCAGGGCTTTGGGGGTTTGGGGCTTATTCAGAGGGAAGGTCTGCTTCCCTTGAACAGGTCGTCCTGACTCCTTCTGCCGCCTCTGGCCCTGCTGCCCTACTACTTCAGGGCTCTGAAAGAATAGAGAAAGGGAAACCCGGTAGGCCCCCGCATGGCTGTTTTACGTCTCCCAAAACCCTTGTTGTGTCCTATGATCCTTGCCCGTCGGCCCGTATGATCACAGAAGCATTGATTTAAAACACGGGCGTTGCTTTGAAATACTCTCGTCCTCATACTGGATATAAGACCCTACAGGCGGAATAGCATGCTGTAAACCACTAAAACCGAAAAAACCAGAAAAAACAAAAAAAACAAAAAAAACAAAAACCAAAAAACAATTCTCCAGGAGACTAGTCCCCCAGATTTTTTTTGGTTTTTCGGTTTTAGTGGTTTACAGCATGCTATTCCGCCTGTACGGCCTTATATCCAGTATACAAAAAATCTGGGGGACTAGTCTCCTGGGAAATTGTTGTTTTTGTTCTTGTTGTTTTTCGGTTTTTTGGGTTTACCCGCCCACACCCCAGTCGTCGGTTTCCCGCGCGGAGCTGCTTGCCCACAGATGGTTGGATTTTATGCCAACCTTGTCAGACTATAGTATGTGAAAACNTCCCGCGCGGAGCTGCTTGCCCACAGATGGTTGGATTTTATGCCAACCTTGTCAGACTATAGTATGTGAAAACATCGTTCTCACTGCTTAGGAAATCTAGCCAACGTAGCGCAAGGCCTGAACAAATCGCAAAGTGCCAAGTTTTCGTGGAAAGCCAATATCTGATGCTCAAAAATAGTGTCGATTCATTTGTCTATGCTCCTTTCGAATTGAACAACCAGTTGCTATCGAATTTTAATTTAGCGATTGTCTAAAGAANCTCCTTTCGAATTGAACAACCAGTTGCTATCGAATTTTAATTTAGCGATTGTCTAAAGAATCCCAATTAGCAGAATCATTTTACATATTTACGAAACATGGATAGTATACACATGAATATATATATATATATACGTATATACATATACATACATATTCAACTTGAGTACGCAACCAACAAGTAAGCTGTATACCTTGTACCCTTTGATGTTAGTACGTGGGGAAAATGCTAGTTCATGCTTGATTAATAGTCATTGGTTTATACATCATGTTGCAAATGCTCGGATACTTGTACGTGTTGAACCACAATATGTACAACGCAACCCAAAGCCAAACCGATGACTAATCAATCATTTCTCATGTANTGAGCCTAGTACAACATTAACACATACGGATACATGTCAGATCATTTCTTATTTAAACAACATGAACTAGGTTCATTGTCTTTGAAGATGTGGACCCTAAAAGACGTAATAGTTAAGTGCTTTCATTTTGGGGGATGTTAGGTATCGTTTTTTCAGTACACAAGAAATAACGGTAAGTACAAAAGGAGCAAATCATCGTGTGCTGCTTAAGGGCGGGAACATAACACATGAAATATACAACCTCAAGATGTATTCAAAGTNTGCCACTGAAATGCTATTTGCGTTGCACTGACTAGTTTCCTACCATCGGTGCAATATCAATTACATACGGTTGGTCTTAATGTCGAATTTCAACTACACATGCAATCCACATTAGAGTATTGTTGAATATACGGTAATATTGTCGCACATCAAGCATATAACAATGGCTTGCTTATTAATTATATAGAAGAATAAAATTGCAATAGACAATAGCGCTGC
>BGNK01007830.1:2500-15014 GCA_003297005.1 Symbiodinium sp. clade A Y106
CATAGTCAGATGAGCAGCTTTGTGACATGCTCTGCCCAGAACTTGCTGGAATGAATGCAGCCTCAGAACAGAACGTATGTCGTGGTGAATGACATCGCTGCCGCAGCCCTCAGCTGCACTTTCACCCCGCCCACCCCGTCCCCGTACCGAGCAAGGGGAAGCAGGATGAGTGATGATCATTTGGCCCTAAACCTTAATCGTGGGGCTTCGGTTAAGGTTTTGGCGTTTAAAGTACGAGTAATTTCAAGTTTCAAGGTTGCTTTTGTTTCAGTGTTTCTGGTTTTTCCTTTGCCTGTCGCATTGCTGGGTACTTGGTGGTGATGACACTTCTTGCGGTCGTTTGTTCTCTGTTTTCTTCTGGTTGCTGTATAGTATAGCTATTGAAATCAATTGCACTGGCACACCTGTGCGAAGCCTTCTGTTGACATATGTTCAAATTAAATTAAGTTCATCATGTTTCTTGCTATCTCACACGTTCTATCTGCTTGTCTATCCTTGGAAAAGCGTGCGAATAGCAAACCCCCAGTCCCAACCCGCACAACAGTCATTGCACCTGTGGATGGGAAGGCGAAGGTCGGAGTCGCGAATTGAACCACTACAGTCACTACAGCTTACGTGTACATGTACCGTCGCAGTGGAAAGCAACCAATGTGAACCTCGCATGAAAGTAGGCGCTTTTTTTGTCTGCTTGGCTCTGTAGCAGGCTGGATCTTGTGCAGCCAGAACTCACACCCTGCAGAGACTTTACAGGTCCTTGTGACCAAGCAATACTTTAATGACGCTGGAGATCCAGTACGCTGTCGAGCTGAGTTAGAGCAGGCCTCTTCCAGCTTTCTCGACCTGGGCTGTGCGGTCATGTCTTTGAAAATCAGTGGAGAACCGCGGTCTTGTCGGAAAGATCGAGGATGCAGCATCCTCTTGGGCTTGAGTTGGAGTATCACCACTCAAGCTCGTCGAATCTTTGCCGCTGCGCCGTGGGGTCAAGCTTCGCAGGCTGCGATCGCCGCGCTCCTTCTCGCGGGGCACATGCATTGTGGCCCGGCGAGGAGGCATGGAAGTCTTGCGCTTCTCCTTCAGCTCTTGCTGCTCAAACGCTTTGTGGGCAACTTGAACATCCCGAAGAAACTTGTCCCAAATGTGAAAGAACTCGTCAATTGGCTTTCGGGCGCCTCTTTCTTCCATATGAAACCAAACAACGATTTCTTCGTACTTTTCCTCGAGTTGCTTCAACTCAGCTTCCAGCTTCTCGAGCTCCTCGATTCGGCTTGCAAGCAACCTTTGGCAACCCAAAAGGACATCATCCACACCAGAATCTTCAGAATGGGCAGCTGCATCTTCGCGAGCATCCATGCTTGAGCCTTGCGCTGCAGCAGAGAGGTTGAGAAGGCGCCCGCAGAGTTGCTCTGCATAGCTCCGCAATTTGCGCAGCTCGTCTGCAAGGTCGGGGATCTTGTGTCTAGCAGCGCTTGTCAAAACTTCGAACTCGCCGCCAGGAGCGAAAACCGTGCGAAGGTCTCCAGGATGCCGCCTCTCCATCTGTCCCGTGACATAGTCTACCAAAGTTCCAGGGCGATCGGCCTGTGACATCTTCACTGTTCGCATGATTGGGAGTGTGTCCAGCGCAAATCCTTAGAGAAGCAGGGTGCTGTCCTAAACGCCTTTGATGACCAGGCCTAGCAAGCTTGAGATTGATCGAACAAGGGAAAAACAATTCTGGGTCGAGAGAGAGGCCATCCGCTCGTCCACGAGGTGTGCCGCCATTCAAATAATTTCCAGCATAAAGGACAATCCCAAGGAGATGTCTAATGCAGCGGGAATCCAGCACTGACCGACATCCCTCCAAGACACTTCGCAGTCCCTCTGCTAGAGCATCAAAGCGCTCCTGAAATGTATTCTCGAAGTGCCAAGTGCGGAGTCGCAGCTCGAATTGAGGTACGGCAATCCAAGCCAAGAGAAAATCTTCTGCTGTGTCCCAAACGTGCAGTTCATCAATAGTTTGATCAGCCTGCGCTTTTCGCAAGAGCTTAATCTCGTCCTCCGATGGAAGGTTGAAGTGCAGTAGTTCTACTTGCTCGCTGTTGAGCACCTCGCTATCCAGGCGAAGCAAGGCCCTTGCTGCAATTGGCGTGGGCGGAAGTCTCGCTAACATGACGCAGACTTGCCTTCTACGCTGCGTGTCCACGACCTGGACACGCTTTACCGTCGGACGATCGCTCTCGGGCGAAGGCGAGGCAAAGCGATGAAAGCCTCTCAGAGGTTCATCACAAAACAAAGTTTCCAGTTGCTGCGTGTCAATCTGTGCACCCTCTTCTTCAATAGCATTCCAGACCGTGTTCTGCGTACTATCAATGCGGAAGGAGTTCCAGAAAAGCTTCTTGACTTGCACACCTGGCTTTACGTCGGGCTTCCTTGGTTCGGCTTTCGCGCCTTTGTCTTTTGCCTTGCCTTTGTCTTTACCCTTGCCCATGCCTTTAGGTGGAGCACCCTTCTTTCCACCTTTGGGTGGCTTCTCAGGCGATGGCAGAGGAGAAGTTGAAGGTGACGAGGGCGCAGACGGAGAGGAAGGTGCAGGCATGGGCGAGGCTGTTGGGCTTGCTGAAAGGCCAGGTTTGGGATTTGGCTTTGGCGTTTGCGCGACCGGCGAGGTGGTGTCATCAAGCGAGCTAGAAGACGGGCATTGCCCCGCAGGCTTAGCCTTTGGCGAGCAGTGCTTCCGTTGAATTGGCAACGTCGGGCAAGATGTGGGGATCTCCGAATCTCTGGCGCTTCCTGGGGCACTGGTTGTTTTCCCAGTCCGATCCGGCATGCTTCCGACAGGCAACTCAATCACGGACACAGCGTGGTCGGAAGTCGAACTGGAGATCTTGGTGTCTGAAGGAGGTAAATGAAAGGAATAAGCAAATTGAGTCAGGCTCTTCGCTGGGCTTTGCTCCAATGAAGGCCAGCTCCTCCTTGGTTGCATGTATCCCCTGCCGGGACTTGTCACGTTGATCCACGGCGAATCTGGCAGCTCTGCCAGATGCATGCGCACTTCCGACGAAGAAATCAAGTCACCTTCCCTGTCTGGGGAACGTGCGTCCTGAAACACCGCTGACACGTCACTGTTGCCAAGCGATCCCAAGCCGGCTGCATCTGTTTCCGAGTCGCTTGCAGAGGCACAGCTATGCCAGTCTGACGAATCGTTCATGGAACGGCCGAGGGGCCGCGATGTGAAGTGCGCGGCGTCATAGCTTCCAGTCCCTTCAGCGCGTCTGGAGGCGCGCCTGCTACTTGGTGAATTCTTCGGTCCGGGTTGGTGAAAGAGCACTCCTTGCAGGCCACCAGTCGCAGGCGGAGACGCCCCTTTGCCTGCCCCAAGTACCTGCCAGGAGTGGAAGCGATTTCGCACTTTCCTGGGGTGTTTCACTGCATATCCTGTAATCCTTCTCGGTATTGCACTGAAAACTCAACGAAGCTGGCCCTGAAACCACCGTGTTGGACAAGGGGGTTAAGGCATTGTTTGTTAAAACTTTTTTAAAGGGAACCACCGCAAGCCGCAGGATTTGGAAGCCAGTGCTTTCGCATGTTCAGGAAACCATCGCCGAGCCAAAAGAAATCGGCGGGCCTGGGCCGCGGCTTGGCCTTTCCTTAGTGAAGTACGGATCACGGCTTTTATCCCAAAGACATCTCGGATGTAGTTCTAGGGGTAAAAAAACTCTCTCTGGTGGGGTTGCAAGTTGCCTGGACGGAATTGCAGGGGCGCGTGTGCGATGCGCAGGGCACGCCCGATGCTGGGCGGCCATAGAACCCGGGGGGTATGCCAGCAGCGGGGTCAGAACACGGTACATCACGGTACGCTCGCGAGTCCGTGGTCGGGGTGGGGGTGTGGCATATAGAGAGACCGCCTGGATTGTGATCGATACGAGGGGTACGTCTGGGGTATATGCACGCGGTCAACGAGATGCGCGGGGTATGCTGGGTACGGCCGCAGTATGCTCGTGGCCGCGCAGAAATGGTTAGTGGAAGCTTCGTGATATGTGGGGTGCATGTGGGCAAAGCGAGGAAAAAGCAAAGCACGTGGAGGCAAAGATTTCAAATTTCATTCCGGGCACTTTGGACTCCGAATTGTGTGCTGGGTTACTGGCCACTTAAACGAATAGAAGAAGCCAAGTGTCCCGTTGGGGGGAAACTGTCTCCGCCGACTCTGGGAGGTGCGAGGCGAAGATCCTGAAAAGCACTTCAGAAACATTACGAAACTGAAAACTGAAGACTCAAACAAGAATAACTAGCTCGCGCTTAACTCATGCTCCCAAGGGACTTTGCTCCGCTTCTGCATCCGCCTGATCAGGTGGCTGTGATACGCTGAGATCCCCCAAAATCGTATGCTGTCAGATGCTGTCAGGAATGTACGTGTTGCTTGCTCTGTCACTCGGTCTCTCCACTGCATCCAGAGAGCCTACAGAACTATGCATGGCTGTGGGCGAACAGTCACAAACGGGCCTGTGTCGGTGTTGCGCCCAAGCTGGTGCTGGGAATGACACTTGTTGCAGCTCGAATTTCAGCCTCGCTGTCCGTCACCGAGCTCAGGCTGTCAGTCTTTTCTAAGGCGGTGTCTCTGAGGCCAATATTCTCCGAGGCAGCACCACCCAGACACTGCATCGGAACGCTTGGGAGCTCATGAGATTTTCGTCTCACAGAGTCCGCCGCAATCCATTCAGGCCCTGCTTCCCCAAACGAGATGCACAGTGACGATGCAAGAACTTCCTCCGACCTCGCATGGCGGATGTGTGACATGTGCCTTCCGCGCAGAGATGTGGAGGCCGTCACGCAAGATCCCAGGTGGGTTTCTTCATTGCCAACAAACTTGGTCGAGTCTGTCGGGCTAGGGCCGGATCCCTGCAAGTCTCGGTTCTGCTGGATTGCAGCATCATTTGAGCCTTCGAGCATTCGCGCTTCGTTGGAAGGTGTCCAGGCAGCTCGATCTGCTTCGTCGCTGTTCATCTCAGACTGCACATGACGCCGGTCCAGACCAGGCCCTTGGGATTCAGCTTCCGGGCCCAGACCAGAAGCGACGACAGTGTGCGCGCTGCCCGTCGCTATGTCGTCAACCGGCTTCTGGGCCAAAGCGAACAAAAAATCTTCTGTGCTGTCCCTTTCTGGTGTGGTTTTGTCTGCGGCACCAGGTCTGGAGTGGTGGACAACTGGGTCAAGATCGGACGAAAGCTGCTGTTGAAATGGATGGGCCAAAGGGACAGGAGGCTCGTCCCCGTGTCGGTGCTGGACTATGTCTTGGCTCTGTGCATCCAGAGAACCATCATTCCAGTCACCTGCGCCTGTGCTAGTGGCAAGCTCTGCCTGGTGTACCATCGCATGATTACACCCGCGAAGTGCTGGTGCTTCGGACGTGACACAAAGATTCCCCGCTGGACTCAGAATGGTGTCTTCTGCATCGTCCCTTGGTGCTGTGCTTCGCCCTCCACATGGAAAAGCTCCAGAAACACNCGGACGTGACACAAAGATTCCCCGCTGGACTCAGAATGGTGTCTTCTGCATCGTCCCTTGGTGCTGTGCTTCGCCCTCCACATGGAAAAGCTCCAGAAACACTTGCCTGCAGAGCTGTGCCTGATAATACGGATTCTGCAGCGAGGCTGTCCAATGGCAAGCGAGCTGTGTCTGAGACCAGCTCCACATCGCTGCTGGCAATGTCTGGGCCCTGCTTGCTCAAGCCCTCTCCATGTGTCTGGCTTTTGCCCTTTGCAGCGGCGGCGTGGTCCTGCCGCTGCTTCCCGGGAAGACAGGAGAGGGTGGAGGCTAGGGGGCCCAAAGCAACATCCTGCAACAGAGGGCCCAGCCGACTTGCTCTGCTCTGAGTGGCATCTTCTTCATCGCCTCTTGATGGTGTCCTATCTGCTCCAATTATAAGACCCTCGGAGGAAAGCTGTTGTTGAAATGGACGGGCCAAAGGGGCAGGAGGCTCGTCGCCGTGTCGGTGCTGGACTATGTCTTGGCTCTGTGCATCCAGAGAACCAGCATTCCAGCCACCTGCGCCTGTGCTAGTGGCAAGCTCTGCCTGGTGTACCGTCGCATGATTACACCCGCGAAATGCTGGTGCTTCGGACGTGACACAGAGATTCCCCGCTGGACTCAGAATGGTGTCTTCTGCATCGTCCCTTGGTGCTGTGCTTCGCCCTCCACATGGAAAAGCTCCAGAAACAGGTGCTTGCAGAGCACTGTCTGACAAAGGCCTCAAAGGGATGCCGCCATCTTGGAGCGGGACTGATCCTACGGATTCTGCAGCGAGGCTGTCCAATGGCAAGCGAGCTGTGTCTGAGACCAGCTCCACATCGCTGCTGGCAATGTCTGGGCCCTGCTTGCTCAAGCCCTCTCCCTGTGTCTGGCTTTTGCCCTTTGCAGCGGTGGCGTGGTCCTGCCGCTGCTTCCCGGGAAGACAGGAGAGGGTGGAGGCTAGGGGGCCCAAAGCAACATCCTGCAACAGAGGGCCCAGCCGACTTGCTCTGCTCTGAGTGGCATCTTCTTCATCGCCTCTTGATGGTGTCCTATCTGCTCCAATTATAAGACCCTCGGAGGAAAGCTGTTGTTGAAACGGACGGGCCAAAGGGACAGGAGGCTCGTCGCCGTGTCGGTGCTGGACTATGTCTTGGCTCTGTGCATCCAGAGAACCAGCATTCCAGTCACCTGCACCTGTGCCAGTGGCAAGCTCTGCCTGGTGTACCATCGCATGATTACACGTACGAAGTGCTGGTGCTTCGGACGTGACACAAAGATTCTCCGCTAGACTCAGAATCGTGTCTTCTGCATCGTCCCTTGATGCTGTGCTTCGCCCTCCACATGGAAAAGCTCCAGAAAAACTTGCCTGCAGAGCTGTGTCTGACAAAGGCCTCAAAGGGATGCCGCCATCTTGGAGCGGGACTGATCCTACGGATTCTGCGGCGAGGCTGTCCAATGGCAAGCGAGCTGTGTCTGAGACCAGCTCCACATCGCTGCTGGCAGTGTCTGGGCCCTGCTTGCTCAAGCCCTCTGCCTGTGTCTGGCTTTTGCCTTTTGCAGCGGC
Organism: Symbiodinium sp. clade A Y106; assembly: GCA_003297005.1. Lineage (NCBI taxonomy): Eukaryota > Dinophyceae > Suessiales > Symbiodiniaceae > Symbiodinium > Symbiodinium sp. clade A. The sequence goes on from BGNK01007830.1 coordinate 9,552, forward strand.
CGCGTGGTCCTGCCGCTGCTTCCCGGGAAGACAGGGGAGGGTGGGGGCTAGTGGGCCCAAAGCAACATCCTGCAAAAGAGGGCCCAGCCGACTTGCTCTGCTCTGAGTGGCATCTTCTTCATCGCCTCTGGATGGTGTCCTATCTGCTCCAATTACTAGACCCTCGGAGGAAAGCTGTTGTTGAAACGGATGGGCCGAAGGGACAGGAGGCTCGTCGCCGCGTCGGTGCCGGACTATGTCTTGGCTCTGTGCATCCAGAGAACCAGCAGTCCAGTCACCTGCGCCTGTGCTAGTGGCAAGCTCTGCCTGCTGTACGATCGCATGATTACACGTGCGAAGTGCTGGTGCTTCGGACGTGACACAAAGATTCCCCGCTGGACTCAGAATGGTGTCTTCTGCATCGTCCCTTGGTGCTGTGCTTCGCCCTCCACATGGAAAAGCTCCAGAAACACNCGGACGTGACACAAAGATTCCCCGCTGGACTCAGAATGGTGTCTTCTGCATCGTCCCTTGGTGCTGTGCTTCGCCCTCCACATGGAAAAGCTCCAGAAACACTTGCCTGCAGAGCTGTGTCTGACAAAGGCCTCAGAGGGATGCCGACTGATCCTACGGATTCTGCGGCGAGGCTGTCCAATGGCAAGTGAGCTGTGTCTGAGACCTGCTTGCTCAAGCCCTCTCCCCATGTCTGGGTTTTGCCTTTTGCAGCGGCCGCGTGGTCCTGCCGCTGCTTCCCGGGAAGACAGGGGAGGGTGGGGGCTACCAGCCGACTTGCTCTGCTCTGAGTGGCATCTTCATCATCGCCTCTGGATGGTGTCCTATCTGCTCCAACTACTAGACCCTCGGAGGAAAGCTGTTGTTGAAACGGATGGGCCGAAGGGACAGGAGGCTCGTCGCCATGTCGGTGCCGGACTATGTCTTGGCTCTGTGCATCCAGAGAACCAGCATTCCAGTCACCTGCACCTGTGCCAGTGGCAAGCTCTGCCTGGTGTACGATCGCATGACTACATGGGCGAGGTGCTACGGAGGCAGCACAAAGGCTATCAGTTGGCATCGAGTCTGCGCTTGATCCGATTCTGGCGTTGCCGAGCTGCGCCAGGTCTTGGCACGGTGCATGCGGTGCATCTGTGCCTCGCAGCTCTCTGGCAAAGGCACCTCGGCTAATCAGTACATCAGGGCGAGAATTGTCAGAGTAGGCTGTGCTTACGACGTCCTCAGCCTCGGCCTGCCATGCCTGCCCTATCGNTGTGCCTCGCAGCTCTCTGGCAAAGGCACCTCGGCTAATCAGTACATCAGGGCGAGAATTGTCAGAGTAGGCTGTGCTTACGACGTCCTCAGCCTCGGCCTGCCATGCCTGCCCTATCGCAATCTGCCCTATGCTATGGCTTCCTGACCTCTCAGAGGTCGCCTGTGCGTGGTCCTGTGCTGGCATGGATTGGGACCGGAAGCAGCTGGACCTTACATCATCCAAAAGCTCGCGTAATCCGGATTGCGAATCTTGCGACCCACACTTGGCCTCGAGGGATGTCTGCAACAGATGGGGTTGAGCCGGCCTTGTCCATGTGGACAGGGGTGACGGAGCAGAAGTCGTGCGCTCAGCAGTCTGGTCCAGTGCCGAAACTGGCAAGTCCTCCAGCTGGCATCTCTGTTCCCTGTGCGCGGGTGATGCCTGACGAGTTTGATGCAGTCCAGGGTGGGTGCCGCAAACTGTCGGCTGAATGAGGTCGGCCTTGGCTGCAATGACTTGTCCGAGAACAGTCTCATGCCATGGTCCGTCCTGCGCAGCTGCTTGTTGTGGCTGTGGGGCTGCGGACTGGAATATGCCTCCGCGTTCCGGGATGGGCATCGCTGGATGCATCGCTGGATGCAGCAAGGTGCGATGCTCTACTGCAACGAACTCGTCCGGGTTTCTCTGCTTCCCGCCCACCACTTGGCGTTGAAAGCCATCTTGCTGAACATCGTATTGCTCGCGCCACGTTGATTGAGAAGGCTGAGTAGCAACAGCAACTTGATCTTGTGTCTGGTGGAATGAAGCCAGATCTTGTTGCAGTGCTGGCATGCCTCCACCTCTTCTCGTTGGCACNTGCTCGCGCCACGTTGATTGAGAAGGCTGAGTAGCAACAGCAACTTGATCTTGTGTCTGGTGGAATGAAGCCAGATCTTGTTGCAGTGCTGGCATGCCTCCACCTCTTCTCGTTGGCACGTGCCTGTCTCGTCCTGCATGTCTCGAACCAGCTGGCAAGCACATACGCATCCCTGTTCTCTCTCCGTCTGCCGTGGATGCTCTAAGCAAATGCTCGGACGACATTTCCAGTGAATTATTATGTGCATCTGCAGAATGGCCTGCACTCTGCGCACCTGCGCAAGCGGCAAGCAGCTCTGCCTGGTGTACGATCGCATGACTACAGGAGCGAGGTGCTGCGGAGGCAGCACAAAGGCTATCAGCTGGCATCGGGTCTGCGCTAGATCCGATTCTGGCGTTGCCGAGCTGCGCCAGGTCTTGGCACAGTGCATGCGGTGCATGTGTGCCTCGCAGCTCTCTGGCAAAGGCACCTCGGCTAATCAGTACATCAGGGCGAGAATTGTCAGAGTAGGCTGTGCTTACGACGTCCTCAGCCTCGGCCTGCCATGCCTGCCCTATCGNTGCTCGCGCCACGTTGATTGAGAAGGCTGAGTAGCAACAGCAACTTGATCTTGTGTCTGGTGGAATGAAGCCAGATCTTGTTGCAGTGCTGGCATGCCTCCACCTCTTCTCGTTGGCACTTGCCTGTCTCGTCCTGCATGTCTCGAACCAGCTGGCAAGCACATACGCATCCCTGTTCTCTCTCCGCCTGCCGTGGATGCTCCAGGCACTTTCTCGGACAAAGCTGAAGCAGCATTCCGGCCCTCCGCATTCTGTGCGCCTGTATAGGTTTGCAGTCTTGTAGGCCGCTCCTGGTGCACAACAGTGACGATCTCGTTGCAAGGGCATTGCACGCAATGCTCCAGTTTACAATTTGTTTCCTTCTCAAGTCGGGGTTCCTCTCTGTCCTTGACAGTTTCGTTGACACCTGTGATCCTTTCGGCCGAATCCTGCCCTGGTGCAACTTCCGGCTTGCCTCGGAGGGCTCGCCCACGCGCCTTCTGTCTGAGATGCCGCCGGAGGGAAAGCTGTAAATGCCTATGCAAGGGGACATGATCTGAGTCGCTTGGATGCATTTCTTCCACATTGGCTTGAACTTTCGCTTCAGTAATAGCTGTCGAACGACTGCTGCGCTCGACGCTCGTCAGCCGTGGCAGTGCTGGAGGCTGGCAATGAGTCTTGATCGGAACTGGTTTGGTGCTCTCGACACCACTCAGCCGAGCATTTGGACTGACAAAGGACGGATGTGAATCCTCACTGGTGTATGATGCCTGGACCCTCATTCTGTGTTCAGCTTTGCATCTCTCTGTTCGATGTGGAGCTTTTGCTGCTTTGGCAATTGCTATAACATCGGATACAAACATGCGCAACTCTGCCAATTCCTCGTCCTCACTGTCTGCACCCATGTTGCAAGCTAGGGAAGCCAAAGCCGTTTTTATCGGCTGTCCCCGATCCAATGCGTCTTGAAGGCGTAGGTGGACCGACCGAGCTTCGTTTAGCAAACCCTCGCACGCCGGCGAAAGCAACTCATCAGCTGGATTCCACACAAGGATTTCTCGGACTGAGCGCGCCATACGCAGCAAGGAACGCTGCAAACAGGCTGCTGCCCCACGACCACAGGAAGCTGCCGGGCGACCATGACAAAGCTCATGGCTGGTGTTGACATGCACAAGCACACACTCAGCTCAATGTGGATGCTGCATTCAAAACCTTCAATCACTACAACCAACTGCAGACATGAGGCATCATGAGGCGTCGGCTTGTGGTTTTGTATGCTGGATGTTGGAGCTTGCTTTCTCGAGCCTGCAAATGCGCAGAAGCCACGACGTGCCTGGGTTTGTCGACCGCATCACCAGCACCAATGACAATGTGCGCGGGGTGCCGGAATCCTCTTTCTAAGTTTCTCTGTCTGCGTAGGCACGGCGACCTTTTGCCACTGGACTTGAGCACCCTGTACAGTCGGGGTCGAATGCAGCTTTGGGTCCTCGCTAAGGATCCAGCCACACAGCTGCCTTGACTCAAATCCTGTCCAATGGCGTGAATCCCAGAAGCTGGAAGCTTTTCAGGAGAACCTGCGCTGTTAAGCGATCGCTGTCTGTAGTGTAGTGATGGAAAAATTGCTAGAAGCCACCTGGCCTTTCGAGTAGCCTCGCACAGGAGCAGCCGGCTGGACTGCGCTGCTTCTCCCAAGACCTGTGCCATCATCTCGCTCATCGTGTGTGTATGTGTCTGTGTGTGAGACCACATCGAAGCAAACTTGAACAAGGCAATGCTGTATCACGTATGTATCCGAACTCATCCGGATGCGGCCTTGGGCCTAGCTTGTGCCCCCCGAGGCGATAATGCCGAAGAAAAGCTTTGCCCACCCAAGCAAGCAAATTAGTTGGAGATTCATTCTTTCTGGACGTTTGTGGCAAAAGGGAGCTCAGAAGGGCCTATGCATCTGTGGAGAATGCTTTGGATTTTTTCAAGCCATTCCGGCGAAAGTAGACCCCCGGATAATCCCAGGGGTCAAGCATGACAATTACTTAAGGCAGGCTCGTCATAAAGCTGCCATGTGGAGGAGCGACAATACGTACTCGGGGCCTCACTCCCGTAAGCAATCCATGGCTGCGAGACGTCACAGGCGTGATTTCGGCATCCCGACCTTGCACTTCATGTAGAAGGCCGTAAGAGTGTTGCATAACCTGGCTTGGTTCGTCATTATGCCACTCACAGACTTAGATCACCCCCGAACCATGCCACAAACTTCGCCTAACTGGTCTGTTCATCCGAGGCGCTCCCACAAATAATCTGTCAAGTGATGCAGATGTAGGTCTGCCAGAATGACCTGACACTCGCCGTTTCTACGGAGTCAACTGGGAAGGGAACGTCTCCACTACAGCCTCAATCACTTCGGGAAACTGAAGAAGCTTCAGCCTGGATCCAGTTCAGCCCTGCTGCGTCGAAAGGGGAAGCGAAAAGAATAGCGACTGAGGTCTCGAGCGCAAGATCCCTCTCCGACGCATGCTTTACCTGCATGCTGATCTGCCGATTCGGCCCTTGCGATTGAAACACATTCTCCCTTGGCCTCGAGACATGTTTCAGGGATGCTGGACAAGTCAACGCCAGACTTGCGCTGGATGGACTCAGCGGTGCAGCGCTTCGCTAGGACACGGTCGCGCGAGCAGTTTCTCGTAGTGTCCAATTCGATACACACCGCAACGGGTGCAGTTTTTTTTTGCTCCTTTTTTTTTTTTGCTCCCTTTTTTTTTTCTCTCTCTTCGGGGTCTGAGGGGGGAGACAGCAAACTTGGCTGCAGCCGCATGTACACAGCGCGGCTGGCACGCCCCTTCATATGAGAC
>BGNK01007831.1:572-15013 GCA_003297005.1 Symbiodinium sp. clade A Y106
CAGACAAGCACAGCAACAAGTAGACAGCAAACACGAGACCAACCAAGCTACGCCGTGCGCAATACCTGGACACCGACAGCAAACACGAGACCAGATGGAACCAGGGAACCACGGACCAAGGGACCAGAGACGACGGACCAGGAGACCGAAGGGAACACGGAACTAAGGAATTAGAACCGACAGACCAGAGACCACGGCACTAGAAGATGAAGACCCAGAGGACCGCGNGCGGGACCAGAGGACCACGGGACCAGAGAACCAGGGGACCAGAGGACCACGGGACCGGAGGACCGCGGGACCAGAGGACCGCGGGACCAGAGGACCAGGAGACCAAAGGACCGCGGGGCCAGAGGACCAGAGAGCACGGGACCACGGACCACGGGACCAAGGACCAGGAGACCACAGGGCCACGGGCTTGGCCAAACCTTCCAAAAACCCAACCTTGGCCAAACCTTTCAAAAAAAAAACCCGGACCCTTGGCTTTAAGTTCCCATAAAAATGTAAAATGTTACCCAACTATGACAAACACGACTCCTACTACTACTACTACCACCACAACCACGACGACGACTACTACTACTACTACTACTGCGCGGCCGTATGACGGAGGGCTGCTCTATTCCTGGCTGCCAGCACCATACTCATAGCTGCTCTTTGTGCAAAGACACCACCGGAGGCAAGCACAAATCCAGCTGTGTTAGGAGGCAAGGTCGTCTCCAACGTTGCCATCAGGCCGGCCACCACAGCTCCAGCATTGAGGATGACAGCACTGGCGATCGGAAAGTCATCAGGCTTGACGAGATGCATCAGTTCGACTATAGCTCTTTCTTTATGTCCAGGATTTCGGAGCCGCCAACTAGTGCGGTGCAGCTACAAGCTGCAGGACAAAGTCTGTCCCCTCGTCGAACGCAGATCGGGTGCGAGACGGATGCAATGCAATACTACTACTACTACTACCACTACCACTACCACTACCACTACTACTACTACTACTACTACTACTACTACTACTACTACTACTGCTCCTACTCCTACTCCTACGCGGATTCCTACTCCTACTCCTACTCCTACTGCTACTCCTACTCCTACTGCTACTCCTACTCACCTACTCCTACTCCTGCTGCTACTCCTACTCCTACTCCTACTCCTGCTTCTCCTGCTGCTGCTGCTGCTACTGCTACTGCAACTGCTACTGCTACCACTACGGCAGTGAATGAGGGAAATCTTGCACCACCTACCTCTTCTGATTCGGGCAGGCCTCCAAGCAATGATCCCGGCACCCCCTTTTAACGTTGACGACGGATCTCAATGGGGCAGTACAAGACTTGCGCCATTAGATCGACTTTGCAAAGCCCCCGTGCTCACACGCACGGTGAAGCTAGTTGACTTATCTGACAAGCGGTGCAAGATTTTCTCCATCCACAGTCCCATTTTGGGGGTGTATCTTTGGCCTCTTGTGGCTGTCGTACACGTCTGTAGTGGACAGCTCCGGGCTGTAACTTTGGGCTCTGAGTAAAGCTGTCCACGTTCCAGAGGGTTGACATCGGACGACGTTGCTACTTCTGTTTCGAATTTAGAGTTACGTTCAGTCAACGTTAACATTGCCGTTGACCACAACGTTGACTGAACGCGATTGTACGTACGTTGACTGTAAATTTGTATCAGAAGTAGCGGTGAACCCTCGCAAACCTTGCACAACCTACGTATAGTCTGATTCGGGTAGGTCTCCAAGCGACGACCCCGCACCCCCCTTTTAACATTGACGACGGATCTCAATAGGGCGGTACAAGATTTATGTCATTAGAGCGATTGTGCAAGAAGCTAGTTGACGTATCCGACAAGCGGTACAAGATTTCCTCCATCCACAGTACTACTAGGATTAACTACAGCACAGACCCAACCAGCAGCCTCAAATACGGTCAAGCATCGTAGCCCTTGGGAACGCTCCAAGGCATTCCTCTCGGACAAGGGATGCATGTTTCGGAGGAGTCCGATGCATGCGGGAAATCTGCTTGCTGACGATATACCCCGGCATGCAGACTATGCCGGAACGAAAAGCTGCTTGCTCCCCTTCCTGTTTATGCATGAACCTCAAGAGCAAAGGCCTTCGCAAAACATTTCGCAACCTCAGTGTCCTGATGCATCCTTGAGGGGAAACCTTCACCTTTTGTCTCTGCCCGATGCTGAGTCACTTACTGCGTGCGCTGTCCTTTCTCCTTAGCTGCAAGCTGCAGATCTCTCGCTGTGAGGTCGAGGGCCAGGCAGTATCCTGGATCAGGCAAGCCGAAGGAGTGGCTCGGGCCGGCCGCAAAAACACCTTTGTGGACCTCAACTGCCCATGCCAAGGGCTCCTGCAACGACGCCCAGTGCCTCCGACTCCTTCACGCGCCTAGGAGAGGAGGGAGCGCCAAGACTGCGAAGCATGCTGAGGCTCTCCACCTAACTAGTGTTCGGCGTGGGCTAACTGAACTGGAGAAAGCAGAAAAGTTTCGCCGTGTAAGCATAATTCCAAATCCGCCATAGACCTCTTGAACATTAAGCAAGGCGACTTGCATTTCTGGCCGATCACGATGCCCAGCTCCACCTTCACCGACTGTACATTCCAAGCATCCTTTAAGCAGATCGTTCATTCAAGGGTACATAGGTCCAATGTAGGTGCAGGATTAGCAGGCCACAAGGCACGACAGTGCTCCCTGATGGGTCGAAGAGCTCCTCAAGCCAGGCTTCTGCAGAGACGGCATTTATGATCTTAAATGCAACACAAACATGCATAACTGTACAACTATCAATTATAATATAATAAAGCCACTACATAGTAGAGGTACGCATGTGTGTACGTATGTATGTGTATGCTTATGTAGCTGTATGTATTTGTGTTTATGCATGCATGTACGTAATGTACGAGCATTCGTATTGCGGCAGCGCGGGCCTGACCAGGAATTGCAACTCATGTTTAAGTGGTCAGAGAGGATTTCCAGACAAAAGAGATCTGTTCGGGAAGTCGGGAAGTCGTGTCAGGTTCCGGTAAAGACCTTCCTGAATGCAGCAACTCCCCCCACAAGTAGGGAAGAGCCCCAAGCTCCCGAATCTGCCCGCTTCCAGCGCATAGATACTTGTGAAGCACCCGACATTCTGAAATGTTCAATCGTGCAAGATAACTGCCAGGCCTTCCACCTTCCCGTGCGAAGGTCTGGCCTCGTGGTGGACTGGCCCAATATTTCTTGGTAGCCGTATGGGTCCGCTGCCTTCGCTGGCTTTTGGAACAACGTCACGTGCAACTAGTAGGCAGTGATGGTCACATGCTGGGAGCGAACCCTTTATGGTTTCGGAGTTTATATAGTCTGGGACTGCGGGCCACATGTTGAGTGTAGGTTCGAGCCATGCGAGGTCACTCAAGAAGCCAACCCTTCATTCGTGCGGACGAGCAGCCCATGGGCAGGTAGGAGCTTGTGGGCTTCAGGAAAAGCACCGGGACTTTGGGTGCCTGGGCTGCAGTCTTCTGCAAGGCTCTTGGTTCGGCCATAAACGGACCATCACATTCTTCCACCGAAGGGCCTCAACTACCAACCAACCCTCCCCCCGGTACACTGGGCAGAACGTGACTTCAAGGTCACGGGAGCAGCAAGCGAGCGGTCCGCGTGGCTTAAGGCGAGGGCCCAGGCTCTGAGCTTTTGCTCCATTCATCGGCAGCCCGGTGCAGACCCAATGTCAAAGATGGCCAAGAGAACGCTTAAACCAGAGCCCAACAAAAACGTCTCCGAACCCTCCCTATCCAGGCGCCCACTTGCCTCTGACAAAAACTTTTCGTCCTTCTTGCTGCCTGGCCGCTTCGTGCACTCAGGACTCTGAATGAATTAGACATGGCAAAGGTTTGAATGGAAAAGATGATAATCAGAATATGGGGTTTCGGGGTATTTTTTGGTTTCGTTACAGACCTTCCAAGCATAGGCCAACCGGCCTATTTGAGCCATCTCTTCAATGTGCTTCTGGTAGTTTTTCCCCACGGCCACAATCTTCCTGGTCCGGAGTTTGAGGTGCAACTCCACTTGAGGCTGCAGACTTGTGACTTGATGGTTCGGAATCCGCGATTTTGGGGAGTGAGTTCTTCCCAAGCTCTTCCTGACCAGTACTTCCTCCAGAAGAACTACCAGGGAAGTGGACTTTTTCCCAGGCATCAGACGTCCAGGCCTGCCAGTAGCCCAGAAGTTGGTAGCCATGGCGACAACCGAAGAATCACGCTTGGATGTCTTTATGGCTTTGGCAACTATTCCGTGTCGACTGAGCCTACTCGTTCGGGGTCTGGATTGGGCAGCCCTCAGGATTGGGACTATCATCACGGTTGTGATGGTCAGGAAACCTCGTGGGAAGCCTGATTCTGAGGCAGCCCGAGGTCCATTTCCTACTGAAGCTGGGTCTGACGGTCTCTGCCTTGGAAGTCCCCTAAGCAACATGAGGGTGATCTTCTCGAGGGGGGAGGTGCATTGAAACAAGCTTCCAACAGCTGCCGTGAGCAGGCCATCTTTGATGACATCATTGCCATGTTGCTGCAGTCTGCACATGTTTTCTGCGATCTGCTGGGTCTGAAGCTCGTCAATATACGAATAGTCTTCCAAAGCGAGCTCACCCCCAATGTCAAACACAGCTCCACTGCGAGCCTGGAAGTTCTTCTTCGTCTGTTCTCGAAGCTGCAGCCTTGCGGCTTCCAGCAACGACGTAGCAATGTAGCACTGCCAAGGCCCGAGGCAGAAAACCTTCAGCATCCTTGTTGGTGAGCACGGATGAACATTTGGACATGGGCACCACCCCAAGACTGCGATTCTGATATGAAGCGTCATACTGTAGCGTGTTGGAGAAAACAGCCATGTTTATTCCAAGACTCCGAGCTGATCCTTTCCTGAATTGCTCAGGGGCCGGCAACATCCACTCCCGGTCGTTGTCGTCGATCAGTCGGTCACCAAACACACGCAGAATCTCCTGGGCTGCTACACTGGCCTTGAAAGCCCGCACCACTGATCATTGGGGAAAGGATTGGCCCGGATATGAAGGGACTGCATGCGAGCTTGGCCGGGGATGCAAATTGCACGCCAGGCGTGATGTTCTGGCAAAATTTGGGATCACTGTCAGAACTCCCACCGGAGGCAGACTAGGGCTGACGAGAGACGTGAGCCCAAAGCCGAACATGGCGATCGGGACCTATGCACCAGAGGGTGCGACTCTCGGCCGAAAGGGCAGCGCCAAGTTCATACACTCTCTCCAGAAAGGTTGCGATGCATGCACGTTGACGAAGCCCGGATTCACACAGCGGGTTGCTTCTTCAAGACACAGCTGCGACGTGGCAGAGGGCATGTGGGCACGGAGTTTGAGCTGTTCATGTTAAGGACGTTGGAATCAAGAGACATGCATGGAGGTCTCAGCAATTGAGAGGGGACAGTTGTGGCGTGTGAACATAACCATATTTACTCCGAGCACTAGACATCATCACGACTATTTCAGGATATTTTCAAAGGGAGGGTCTTATCCAGTGCTAGGACGAGAACATGTTAAAACTAAGCGCGTGTCTTAAAATCAGTCCCTGTTTCAAAGCACAGGCTTTAAAACTGGGACTCGGGTGCCCACCTGGTTTCCCTCTCTGTTTTCAAGACTACTGAAGTTCACGCGCCACAACAGTCCTGTCTGCAGCAATTTGAACCACAAGGCCATCGGCGGCTGTGCATCACCGCTGTAAAGTCAGGAGCACCCTAAGCTTAGCCGAAACTCCAGATGCCCAACCCCAAACCCCCTCAATGCCCCCAAACCCTAAAAGCCCAACTCCAAACAGACGTATGCCTTCGCACTCGTTCTTCTTCAGGAGAAGGACCTGCACTGCGCCCTGCATGCCCTCAACTTTTCATCCGATGATGCATTGCTGCATTGCCATGACAGTGCAAGGCTCCGACGCCAGAAATGACCTTTGAGAAGTCGCGCAAGTTGAAGGTGTAGTGCACCTGGTCGGGCGACAGGCTGGGCTTTGAAACATCTCGTGGAGCTACTCTATAGACTCTGGGACCGACTGCTTTAAATCCTGCTCAAAACGCCCCTTCCGTCCTGGCCTTCATCGGAGTTGGGCGGAGCTCGTTGGACCTGGCATCGTGAGATCTGGTGGATCCCCTTTCGCAACTGTAGAGGAACATCGGCCGAACCGCTTTCGGCTGGGGGCCAGGCGTGTTCTTGTAGATCTCCAGGGTGGCTTGGACCATCTTCTTGCTGAGCCCGGCCACATCAGCGGGGTAGTTGTCCGTCTGAGCACTGCTTGGACGATATGCGTGCACATAAGCATAGTTACACACCGCACTTTCCGGATCGAAGCTTGACTCCGGGGATCATCGCATTGTAGTCCCGAGAAGAACAAGGCATCGTGACAGGGTGAACCTTGGAATCCTTAAGACGTTGGTGATTGTACTGATGCCGCAGCATCTCATCAACTCCAATCCTGAACCGTCTCCTGTCACACGGCACCCGGCCCGGAACTTCCACTCCAGAATGGTGTTGAAGATCTGCCTTGATCCAGGGCTCTGACCTACTTTGGTACTGGTTGGTTGGCAGGCAAAACATGCTTCCTTAATCTGAAGCTGAGGGGGTGTGAGTAAGAGTTTTTCAGACTTCATTCACATTTGAACAAATATTTACTTTGGCATTTCTGTCTCACAGTTGCGAATATGTATCCAATATCCTTGAAACCCCTATAGTCCTTCAGAACATGTCTTAAAGTTTGTTGATAGTTCCCAAGCAGCGCCAAGAACTTGACTTAACTATGTAGTAGGGACTTAGACTTACAAACCTGCAATCGAATTGCTACGAGTGTTACTTTACTGCTTGTTTACCTTGGCATTGCCGCTACAATCACTAATCATAGGCTCGAGTTGAGGTTGTGATTTATAACTTTGCTACCATGAGCTGCTCTGCTGCATTCAACGCAAAGTACTGTTGAGACGGCGCATCAAGCTTCCATCCGGCAGACTTCTCATCTTCAAAACAGAGTCAACCGCAGCGTGCACAACCGCAGCGTGCATGCGTGATCGTGCATATGCGCATCTTGCAGGCAAAGTTGCATCATGTTGTCATCGTCCAGCAGTGGAAAGCCAACAAGGTACATGTGCCCGATGATCTGGAGCAGGTGGCGGGATGAAGGGGGAGGCAATCTGAAGCAGTGGAGACACAAGGAAGGTCATGCAGGCGGGATGCACAAGACCAGACTTGCTCTCACTCGGCAGTCTGACTCACAAGCAGATTTGGGACTGGAGGAGAATCTCCCGCACTATCGCCGAGAATTTGGGGCCAATGCCCGAGGTGTGATGAAGTTGCGGCCACCACCTGCAGCACGAACCCAGAAGCAACAGGCGACCGTAACTAATGTCACATGATCAAGAAAATTTTGGCTCGAGGGTCCAGGTCGTGTAACTTCCTTACGAGCTGGGGAAATAATAAGAGGCATGAAGGCGCGGGTGGATGGTTCGTTGAAGCAGCCCGAGGTTCTGACGATGCAGCATGAAGGCTCAGCTCAGTTTTACAATGGCCCAGCCTGGGGGTCCCATGGCGGCGAAGTACAAGACCTCAACTTCCACGCGGCTTTGGGGGCTTTGAAGCTCTACTGTAAGAAAGAAGTTTCAGGAAAAAACGAAACTCACAAGCTGAAAGCTGCCACAGCTGCAAGCGTCCAGCCCCAAACTCTGAAACTCAGTGGGTTTGGCTTGACGAAAATACTCTGCAGCTGGGTCGCGTCAATAATGCTTCGGAAAGGGTGTGTGGCATCCTAGCAAGACGAAAACACTACGAAAAGGAACTATGCGAAGACACATCTGCAGAGGGGAACGGCGGAGTGAGGAGAGGGAGAGAGAGAGAGCGAGAGAGAGAGAGAGAGGAAACAAAACAGAGCGAGCGAGAGAGCAAAAAGCAGAAAGAACAGAACGAGCAGATTGTGATAAACTGGACTGCGAATAAACTCATTCGGGGGAAAGCTTTCTCAAGTCATTTGCTCATTCTTCTGAAGGGATGGAGCAGAGCCGCGCTGGGGCTTCCAGACCTGCCGACCCGCAGCTCAGGGACGAAAGCTGCGGCTTACATCGTACACGGTCCTACACATCTCAACTTCCCAACATTCAGAAACTTCCAATAAGTTTCCATTGTTTCCATATTCCAAGAAGGCATCCATGATGACATGATGAACAATGAACGGCTTTACAGTGGCTCTCACTTCTCCTTTCGATCGTACCATCCGCCAGTGGGACCGTAGGCTGTGGCATCCTGGGCGTGGGCAGCAGACTCAACAGCCGTCTGGACGAGAATAGTGCCACGATCTCACACACACACAGCAAGCGCAGACGGACGGATGCATGCATGCATGACAAGTCATGAACTGTAAGTGTCTATGTATGCAGGTGTGTGTGTGTGTGCATATGTGTATGTACTTGATTGACCGACTGAGTGGATGAATTGCACGAAGGCGTGGCTTAATTGAGTATGAACGGATGAAACAAGGAGGGAGGAAGAAGAAATGTGTGCGTCTGTGTGTCCGCATGTAAGCGGGGTGTGTGCGGACCGGTGGGTGCATACGTCGTCATGTCGTCGTACAGACAAGAGATAGAGTAGCACTCAAACGCACAAGCACACAGAAACAAAAACATCAAATTATGCGGATGGAGGATTTCGTTACGGGTCTTGGCCCCAACACGAGACAGACCACATCGGTGCCTAGCTACTCGAAATGCAAACCTGACGCTATGATCTTCCTCACCTGTTCTGGGAGCAGTGGGTACATTGAACCAATGCTTGAGCACGAGCCAGACTTTGCGCGAAGCAGAATGCACTTCTGGCGCATCACTCCTCTAGACTCTGGGCTGCGTAAGTCTGCACCTCAGCATACAAGTGTGCAGTGCAGCCCCTGAACTTTAAACGTTCTCGACGAGCAAGTCGTGCCAAGTGCACACTTGGTCTCGCAGAGGGACGACTAAACTGTAAGAAGACTGTCTTCCTCGACATCAGCTTCGCGGCACGAGCGTCCGCTGCAGCGATTTATTGCAAAAAGCACCCGTCGAAGACGGCGCAGGAGTGACGGGCGCTGGGCTTCCACCTGCGGGTACAGGTTGTTCATCTGCCACGGATCCGCTTTCAGATCGTAGAACTCTGTGAAGACAGGGTTCAGTTCATGGAACATGCGAGGCAGGTCACCTGAAGGTGTCCTGTCAGCATAGAAGTTTGCGAGCAGGAAGTCCCCGTCTTCAGCGATATATCTGGCAGCCAAGTAGGTATTGTTCTCACCATCTACGCGGTGGTAGTGGCAAGTGCACCAACTCCTCTTGCAGTCTGCCCCCTCGCTGGGGTTACACTGTGGGCTTTGTGGAAAGCCACGATCGACATTCCCCAAACTCCAATACTCAATAGGGTACATTTTGCGCCAGTTTGCCGGCGAGCGGCTGCCCAAAAGAGGCACCAGCGAACGTCCGTCCAGCTCCATAATGTCAGGATCCCCTCCGGCAAGCTCCACCAAGGTAGGAGCAATGTCAACGATGCCAGAGACAGCATTTATGTGGGCACCATGCTGAATTCCGGGACCTCGCACGAGCATAGGCACACGAATGTCGTTCTCATAGACATTGAACTTCCCACTCGGCCTTGCCTGCTGACCCAGCGCATATCCATGGTCTGACGTGAGAAGGACGACGGTGTTGTCAAGAACACCCTTGCTGTCCAGAACATTGAAGACCTCAGCCACCAGGTCGTCCACGCTCATCATGGACTCCACGCGAGAACGATACAAAGAATCGCTCCAATTCGCCGTCAGGTCGTCCATTTTCGGTTGGCTGGAAATCAAGGGATGCGCCCCGAGATTTGGGACGTTCCAGTTAGGAGTTCTGGGTGCCATTGCATGGCCAGCAGCGCCGGCATGCCACGGAGCAGCCTGTGTGATGTACGGAAACTGGGCATCTGCGATGTGAGGCGCATGAGGTGCGACGTAGGCAAAGAATGGACGCCCAGCTCCAGCAACCTCGTGCAGCCATTCAATGGTCCTGTTTCCAATGACGGACGTCATGTAGTCCTCTGGTGCATCTCCCGTGGACACCTCCGGACCATCATCATTAAAGCTGTTACTGAAATACTTCCCCATCTTGCAAAGTCCGAACCACCTGTCCCACCCGGGTGGGACAGCCTGGTCGCCCTTGGGCAGTTGCTTGCAGCCTGCCTCCACCGGGCATGAGCATGCAGGAGAGTTCATGTACTTTCCAAACAAGCCATTCGTGTACCCGAACTTGGACAGGTAGCTACCGAGCTGGTTTTGGACGAAGTACGACCCGGTGACGTTTGCCCACATGCACCCACGAGAACCCCCGGAAGATCGAAGATCTCCGACTAAGTTATTGTGCCCATAACGGCCTCCCATCAACTCGGCTCGGGAGGGACAGCAAACAGGTGTGTTAACAAAGAAATTTGTGAAGTTAGCCCCACCTTTACCGAGAAGGCGCTGGATGTTGGGGTAGGGGTCCATGTCCCCCATGACCTGATCTTGGTCATCAAGCAGTATCAGTACCAAGTTCGGCTTGGATCTTCGGCCATCTCCCACGGCCAGTACAGCCAGCTGTGCAAGAAGACAGAGTGCCGGCCGAGGCACGGCTGCAAAAGGAAAGGATCTCAGTTGCCGGTTCTGACACTTGCTGCCCATCACAACGAGATGATGCAGATCACTAAGTTTAAGCCTTTGGTGCGATGAACCCCTTTCAACATTCACTCAAGCCCTGCACCTTGGAACTACTGAAGAGCCATCTCGCGTATTCTCAGGTTCTCGATAGACAGGATTCAGCCTCTTATCCTGAAAGCAAAAAGCTGCAGCACAAATGAAAGCGTGGACTTTCTCCGGGCTTTGATGTCACAGCTCACAACTTGGACTCTAAAGCTTCCGAGGCTTGGAAACTACGCATGGCCCTTGCCTACAAGGGTTTGCATCAGGAGCAGGATCACAGCTGAGCTGGCTTGCAAGTTGTACGTGTGTATATATGTAACTGTACGTATGCCCTTGGAAAGCCTGTGCAGACTCTGCAAGTTGCAGATTTTGGTAAGTTCACGAACAACCAGGGTCGCAGACTTTAGCTGCCTCCAGCCCGCATGGTTACCGAAAGTTCCAAGGATGGGCTGAGGCCGACCCTCAAGATTCAAGATGCAGCACTGCTGTGCAAGATCTTGTGAAGGACGCTACCCACCAACCGGCTCAGAACACACGCCCTTGCCGAGGCATTCGCCATGCTCTGCCTCAGAATCTCGATGGGGGGCATGGCCCCATACTTCTCCTCGGAGGCACGCGAAATGCCACCAGGTAGTTGGGTCGTCGTCCCTGAACCTTCAAGGCTCACGAAGCCTACATCCCAAGATTCGAGCGCACAGACTCTCAACCGCACTGATTCACCCCATATTGGGCAATTCTGTACACCCCTCCCGACAACCGCTTTGGCCAGCTCCTTCACAGGCATGTTGAGATCGTCCACCATGACGACGCACATCCGGCCTGGACACCGCAGCTGCCAAGAGCAGTTGGGTCGCACACCCAGTGTTCGTGCAGCCGGAAAAAGGCAGAATGCCAAGGCCACGGCCCATGGGCGGACCATAGACTCCTTTCCGTCGACGCTCCAGCTTGGCGTCAACCAGATCCTTCACATATGCTGGGCTTCAGAAAAGTGGGCTAATCTCAACGAAGCTGGAGCCGAGCATCCACATCATCTCTTGAGTCTTCACAGTTTTGCTGAGGTTGCCGAGGTGATGCTCCAAGACATCCATCAAACTCCAGGGCTGGCTACGACCCGACGGTATGGCCCTGCGGTATGGGGATCAGCGAAATCTACTAAGGTTGTGGACCTAGATGTCCAGGTGATTGGGGTCGGAATCCCTCAAAAGCTCCACACCCCAATAATCCCAAGCCTAATTCATGGATACCCTCCTTGCGCGTCTTCTCTCTCCTGCGTCTGCGAGCACTTCGTCTGAGCGGAGAATCCGATCTGGATTGACATGTGCCTCGTAGTCGCATCAGAAGTGGGAGATTACCGGATTGGGGCTCCAGGGCTTTAGGGAGCCAGGCTGAAATGGTTTGAGGCTTGTCTAGGCACTGTGATTCCGTACCAGCTCCTTCCCTTATGATAAACTCAGGCGGCTCCACAGCGACTCACTCGCTCAAACACAGCTTTTCCACTGCATAGCCTGAGTATGTCTAACTGCGTGCCATAGGCAAAAGGGGCCCCTCGAGAGGAAAAGGCAACCATGTACAAGCACTTTCCTGAAGGGGCATCGGCTTTACATTTCACAGCTCCCCAAAATCTGTTTCTGGAAAGCTGGCTGTACACACTAGCGCCGATTGCCGCGGATGTCTCTCTCATCCTTCTTCTCCTGGAGGGCTTGCGCCATTTCCACAATCTGATATTCGCCTGAATCTAGTAGCTGGTAGAGCGCATCCATGTTGGCGTTTTTCTTCGTCAGCCCATCGATTGCCATCTGCGGATGTGGCACCCACTTAAATTGATCTTGCCGTTGATGGTGGTCATGCTCTGCCGTATCACTTGAATTTCAAGACTCGTTCTTTTGTCCTGTGATGGACCTACGCTTTCTCGGGAGAGGTGGTCGTAAAGCGCCTTGGCATCCACAATGCACAGTGCCTCCTTAAAGTCCTTGGTCGAATCATCCGACGCCATCGCTAGAACTTTGTTTCGTTCGAGCCTTGCCTCCCATTGCTCGATCTTGAAGTAGGGATCCATGACCTCGTTGAAGACGGACATGATCCAGCACAGTTCTCCCAAGCCCTTCGAAAGGCTTTGCGTTTCTGCTGCAAGAGTTGAGTTCACAACCCGTTGGATTCTCCCACTTCTCCAGGTGATTAACGAACAAGGCACTCGAAAACCTTTTTGTAGATCTTCATGAAACGCCATCACTCCAAAGGCACCTTGACTTCGTCCTTCTCCGGCGTTATCGAACGACGCATCCGACATCACTCGCCAGGCCAAATGCTCGGGGTTGATCGACCGAATCTTGATGCTGAGGTCGGGCTTGTCTTTGATCAGCTTTACCGCCTTGTGGATGTCAACGAGATCCTCAACAATCGGCCTCGGAAACTTGGAGGAACTCAGCGAAGCTGCTGCTGCAGCATCTGGCCTCCCCTCACGGGAAGCCCAGTTCAAGCTTCCCACCACAGCTCGAGCTTGAGCAATTTCAGACTCGGTGGCCAAAGCGTTCCAGCCGTTCAGTGACAAACTTCGTCATGTCCACCACGAAGCTGTAGTCGCTGAGTTGTTTCAGCCTCCTTCCGTTGAAGCCAACTCCATTCTCGTTGCCCTTGAGCATCTCGAACTTGCCGAACTTATAGCGTGTTCTCAACTCCATCATCTTCTCATAATGCAGTTCACTGCCGAAGTTGAACAAGTCGTCGACCTCAACCGCAATGGCTCCTTGTAGTCGGTGTTCGTCGTGAAGCAAGTACACCGTAGGGTCCAGAACGCTCTCGCAGTAGCCAAGCGATATGATGCTCTCCTTGAGCGATCGTCTCCAATGCATAGGAGCATCAGGCAGACCATAACATCCAGCGACGATCTCAATGATCTGCTCGGGGTGTAGCCCTTCAATTCCTCCTTTGGGTTGCATCGCATACAACTTTCCTTCACTTCGTTTCAACGGTTGGCTCTGACAGAAGGCATTCTTCAGGTCCCCCACTGATGCCTCATACTTCATCGATGCACAAGCTTGAAGAAGCACTCCAAACGTAGTCGAGCACAAAGTAGGAGAAAACCTCTCCAAAGACAACAGGTCGGGGTCCTTGTCGCCTCGAATGCACCATCTAGACTTCCGAGAATCGGGTTCTCCAGGTTGTTCGGCAGGCTTCATTCTTCGAACCATTCGTGAAGGCAAAATCCGGTCGAGCTTGCCGTCGGCTTGGAGCTTGGCGCGCACCGCCCGTGATTCTTCTAAGTCCAACACTCGAACCGCTCCTGTCGAGGACACTTTGTTCCATTCTTGTAGATCAACTTCGCGCCAAGCTGGCCTGTCCTCTGCCTTGATCTCGTGATCAAAAATCTCCCCTTGCCCTCGTGGCTTTCCCCCGGCAAGATTTCCGGATTCACAGGTCCAGAACTGAACACGGTAAAACCTGTCCAGTCGCATTCTGTTTTCTTACTCTTCTTCCCGCTGCGCACCCAGTTGTCCTGAGCAATCTTGACGTTGCCCACTTCATCAATCATGTAGGTGCTGCGGTACTTGAGTCTCCTCGGCATCAATGCTCCCCGGATTTTGTTGGGATGACACAGGTCGTCTCGCGGTTCCACACCCAATAGATCCAATAAGTCAGAAAAGTAGAAAATCGTAAAAACTTTACAAACGAAGAATTCTGTACATAATTCTTGGTTAAAATTACAGGAAATAGCTAAAACTTTGACCCAGGA
>BGNK01007832.1:580-15000 GCA_003297005.1 Symbiodinium sp. clade A Y106
AGGAAGGTTCTGATGCAGGCAATACAGATTGTGGCAACCGTGTAGATTCGAAACAACGCAGAGTAACAGCTTGATCAACAGTTGAAACCCAATTTTGCAGGTACACAGAGTTGATCAGATTCTGCTTCCAGCACAAGTGGATAGCTTCGTTGGGTGCAGTCTCCACTGTGCTCTGCACCCCCCTGCAAATGTGAAAAATTAGAACAATAGAAGTTTTACATCTGTTCAGATGTTACACANCCAGCACAAGTGGATAGCTTCGTTGGGTGCAGTCTCCACTGTGCTCTGCACCCCCCTGCAAATGTGAAAAATTAGAACAATAGAAGTTTTACATCTGTTCAGATGTTACACACACACACCCCGCATGTAGCGGGGTTTGATTCTTTTGGAAGAACATCGCAACATCGCTGCTAAGGTCGGCAGAATCAATCAAATCCAAAAGGCTACCCGGTGCTAATATACATAGCCGCGTTCAGCCACTCAGAAGGGAAATTCGCTTCAAGTTGAAGTAATTGGATCGCGTCACGGAAGCTCATGCCTTCAACCATCCTCCACGTGTCGTTGATTTCCCCAGATGCCATAGCAGCCGTCAAAGTGGTTGAAAGTTGTTTGGCCAGCTCCTGGATCTTCGGAGTTAAGCGGGTTGCCTCCGTAGGTGAAGTGGTCTCAATGGGAACGTTGTGAAAAGGATGATGCCCATGTACTAGAGGAATCTCAAAGTGATGGCGCCAATAATCCGCTGTGCGCAGGGACCACTCCCAATTGCCCGAAAGACCATAAAAGTAGTGCTCGGGGTCACGACATTTGGAGAGCCCCGACATGGGGATCTCTTCGATGAATAACTCCCTGGTATTGTTGGAGTGGGTAATGATCTTGAAGTGGATCTGGTGGACCACGCGGGATGAGAAGTGAGCACGATGGAGGTATTGGTATGTAGTACTTGGCTCAGTCGGAAAAGGAACATCAGGATGTGCAGGGCCGGAATATGTATCGGCGTGGGGCGCGGTGCCAATGTCATTAGTTGTAGCGTCAGCTGCCGAAGGTGCCGAGGTGGTCGAGGTCGTAGGGTCAGGGGCGATAGAATGACATAGTTCAGAAGCCTGGCCATCTGGCACTTGATCCGGGTTTGTAGAAGCGAGTCCACGGTTGGGATTCGAAGGCCAAGCCAAGCCCGCCACGGTAGCGTCACGTTTATGCTCCATGGGTGAGACGGTCAGAAAATGCGTGAAATGGTACGACCAAAGGCTGAGGAATCAGGAAATGTAAAAATAAGCCGAGCCATAGAATAATAATAGTATTAATGTCCAATAGTCAATCGAATTGTTCAAGGTCCACGGGGAGGACAAAGCACGGAACCTAAAATGGTGGAAATAAATCGAGAGGTGAAATCCAACCAGTCCTCCGTGTCAATGAAGTGTCATAGGTTGAATGGAAGGAACAAATCGAGCATTCTCTTTTTTGTCAGTGAGCAATCAGGGTAGGATGACTCCAGGGCTAACTTTATGGCATCTCAGACGTAACACGAAAGGCTGTGAGGAACCTGGGATGAGCAAAGTGGATTCGATGTAGTTGTACTGTCGGATTCGCCAGTCAGGACGGTATTCTTCCAACAGCTGCATGACCGTCCAATCATTGGGGACTTGGAATGCACCACCTTCCAGGTCGCAATAGCGAAACTCCAAATTCGAAGGGTCAAGTTGGATGTTCCATTGGGTCCTCAATCTTTTTGAGATGGCGATACGTAGGTCTCGAATGGGAAGAATGCCTGCTTCAATTGGTTCCATCTGGCGTGACCAGGTAAAAAGAGCTTCAAGTTCGTAGCCACTAACATTCTTGAGATTTGAACTGGCCATAGCCATGTAGTGTTCACGATCAGGTTCACTGCGATGTGTCAATCCCTGTAAAGGAGAGTAGTCAATTAAGATCAGAACAGGTCGGCATGGAAGAGGGTCCACATCACCAGGAAGGCCTCGGTGTCCGGCAAGCCATGCAGCAGTTCGGGGACCTTGTGGTGTATCAACCCTGGATGTAGCGCGATATGGGTGAGGGCGAGAAGAATGAGCCATGGCGTCGAGTGTCAAGCGTGAAGCGTAAAGCCCAGGCTGCAACATAAAAATACGATAGTGCTCAAAGGATAAAGCCCATAATCACAAAAAGGAGGAAGACGGTGTACTTAGTGAATAGTCACGAAACGACGTTAAGTCACAGTTCTTTTTTCTTTCGCAAAATGATGTGGTGTTTTACACACTGGAATCAGACATATCCATCGGGCCAGGGTCGTTCGCATCCAGTGGGCACTGTATATGGTGAGTAGGAGCGGTAGGGCGATTGGAATGTAAGGTCCGGTGAAATGTTGCCGATGGCGAAGAAGGTGGTGTAGATCGCCATGGTGGCCAAGATAAGGAAATAGTGGTACCTTGTGAGTGGTGTTGGGCCGAACGTCCCCAGCATGACTGTAAAATGTGAAGCTGGTCCGGTATCGCTTCGTACGGCTGAGAGACGTAGACATTGGTGTGTTCAGGATGTGGGAGAACAGGAACGGAAGTGGTCGTAGATGAGGATGATTGAATGGGTACATCATAGTATTGGCGCCAATGGTTGGCCGTAGTGCGTATAGTGGCACGATCGCTGGTGAGGTGCATGTTCTCCAAAAAGGTTTCCACTGGCTTCCACGTTTCAATACCATCAAGTGTCCTTTCCACGATCCAAAGTTCATCCGGACGAGAAGACAAGGGATAGCTCAGCTTTTTGATAAATACGGAATGAACAGTTGTAGAGGTTGGAATCATTCTAGCTGCCCTGGGAATATACGATGCCGAAGTAGGATCATCAGGTGGGAGATGTGGGTCTGGGCCATGTACGGATGTAGGTGAGGAGCGGGTTGAAACCAGCCGGGCAGCATCATCCGTGGCGGAGGTCATCATGTACAGAAGCAGTAATATGATATTGAAAAGAACTGAACTGAAGCCGAAATTCCGTTGGAAGAAGTCCATAATGAAAAAATCTAACCACGAGAAGCATAATAGAGAAACAAGAGAAACAAGGATGACAAAAGAACGAAAGAAAACCAATGTCAAGGCGGAGGACTTCGTGACGAGTGCTTTTTCCCTTTTTCCTCATAGACGTGAGCGAATCCAGGATCTATCTCAAAGGCTAATCATTCGGCCGTCTTAGTGTATCGGGTGGCCGTGACGAATGGATGCCCGCGGGGAATCACTTGAACATGGACAGCGAAACCTGTGTCTTGTGGATCTGGATGGGGTGTTTTAGCAACAAAGGTGAACACTCACGGGTCGTGAAGGCATCGAGATGTTGATGAGTTTTCCATGACGGGTAGAACCAGTTCAAAACGTCCAGGAGAGAATGGGGAAGGTCGTCAAGCATCTGAGCTCCTTGATCGGTGTCAATCATCATGTAGAAATCTGTCGCCTGTAGGTGTATCGACCATCGTTGTAAAAGCGTGTCAGTAACCACTGTTTTGAGGTCTGAAACGAAGTGACTGCGAGCGTAATCAGGGTAGATCACCTTGAACGTCTGGAACAGGCTGTCATAGACGGCAGTGGAGAGGTTGCCCGCGACCTTGGGGGCCAGGATGTTGTAGTAGGGTTATGAGTTCTCCTGAGCCTCAGAGCTCATCCAAGATTTTTAGGTACAAATGCATACGTTTAGCATTCCTAAAATGCATGTTTTTTTGGGACTTGAAGGGCTCATCCAAGAAAAAGGATAGGTTTGTGCATACCTGGAAGGTGGTTTGAAAATAAAAGCATAAGTTTGTGCATACCTGGAAGGTGGTTTGAAAATAAAAACATAAGTTTGCGCATATCTGGAAGGTGGTTTGAAAATAGAAGCATAGGTTTGTGCATACCTGCAAGGTGGTTTGAAAATAGAAGCATAGGTTTGTGCACACCTGCAAGGTGGTTTGACAATCAAAAACATAGGTCCAAACATGTTGGAGAACAGCTGTTGGAAATCACAGTGTCGCTCACTTTTTTGTTGCTCAGCCGTAGCTAGCGGCTACTAGCAGCGAGTAGGTCCAGGTTTCACTAGGCCTTGGTCCCAGCCGCACACTGCCAAAAAAACATGCATTTTTGGAATGCTTTTTTGAATCCAACCTGGGCATTCCAAAATATGCATTTTACGATGTAAAATGGATATTTTTCGATTTCTCACCCATGAAAACCCTTAAAAGTAGCAAGATTTCTGAAATATGCATTTCCAGGGGGAAGCCGACAAAGGGAAAAATATACATTTTGCGATGTAAAAAGCATATTTTTGATGAAATCCTGAGACTATAGAAAATGCATACTTTGGGAAATATGCATTTCTGGGGCCTGGCCCTGGAACCCAAAATGTGCATTTTACATCGCAAAATGCATATTTTTCCACCATTCTGGGTGTGAGACAAAATGCATGTAGGATTTCCAGGCTGGGTGAAATGCATTCTAGAAATGCATTCCCAAAATGCTTATCAATTCCTGCAGGCCCCAAAAATGCATATCAGGTTCCCTTTGGTTGGTGCCCAAAAAGGATACCCAGCAGAGAGTGCCTTTTCTCACAGATATAGATAGCATAATGGTGGCATAGCGGCCTAGTATACATGTAAGTAAGTCTTAGGTAAAGGCATCCACCATTCTCTCAACAGTTGGTGCCAGCCAATGGAAAACAACTACAATAATTACAAGTCTTGTGTGCTGTTTTTCCCCCAATTGTTTCTTGAGAGAATCAGGAATCACCAGTACAAATTGCCATTGCCCACACACTTCCCACCCGGCTTCAGCTGGATATTGGATAGGGTTTGAGCACACATGTGAGGGAAGCATTTCTCTCCAAACAGGATCTAAAGTATGCATTTTAGATATGCATTTTGGGGTGCCTGCATGTGCATTTTGGTATATAGGGCTGAGGCTGGAGGAGAACTCATAATAGTAGGGGTTTCGGACGGCAAGTTGCTGCATAGGCTTCAGGTCCAATTGAAAAATAACCGGTCGATGGGGTGTCGAAGGCGGAGAGGTCCGGTTGGATAGGTGCTGAAAGGATGAAGACCCCATAGCGGAAGACGGTGCCCTTGTTGGAGAGCGTGATCGTCGGGTAGGAGAGATCCTGTCGTGGGACATAGCTCGCAGTTGGCAATATCGGTCCAGGTGAATGCGGAGAGACATAGTAAATGGCTGGCGGTGTGTATGATGTGGAAGTTCAAGGTTTCAGTGGAGCAACTATGCCCAAAGGTTGTGAGAGTGACAAAGTGTATAGGTCGAGGTAAAGCAATAAAAGGACGTCAAGAAGAAGAAAGGAAACCCAGAAGTTTGGGTGGTGAAACTGTAATACGGTGCCGCAGGACAGCTTTTTCCTTGTTCGCGCGTGCCGTTGGTCAGCCAAGTTTGTCTTTGATCTTATTCCACATAGAGCGAACGTCTTCCTCCGATTTGCCCATCTTGGTCGAGATCACCCGCCATGAAAATCGAGACTTCTCGTCCGCCTTCAAGGTGCGAAGTTTCTGTTTGTCTTCAGAGGTCCAGATTGACAGTGGGCTCGAGGAACGGGATCGGGATTTGTCAAGTCGGCGACGACGTTTTGCAGGCGCTTTGGGAACTGCTTTGGCTTTCTGTTTGCGGTTCGGCGGTGATGGTGTTCTGGTAGAAAGCTTCGAGGGTGCAGGTAGAACTTCAGGTGACGGGGCAGCGACGTGGTGATGTGGTTCAGGAAGATGGGTTTCCAAGAGTTCATCCATAAGTGCCTCTTCCTCAGCGATATCCGGCGACGGGATGTGGGCATTGTCAATAAAGTCGTTGGTCTGGTCCGAGTAGTGCGGTCGTAGCCCATCGGGTTGATTCCATACGTCTTTGTTGGGAAGAGGGGTAGGTTCAATATTGGGAATGAGAGTGGGTGGAAGTAACGCCATTGCTCGATGTAGTAGGAGGTAAGCATGGTGGACATCATGAAGAAATTGAAGAAAAACTGGTTCTTGAATCGGAATTGAAGTTGTAGGGGACGAGGAAGCCATCACGAAGCGTCGAATGTGGCCAAATATATAAATGAAGCCGAGTTTGAGGATGAGCCAGCTGAGAAAGCAATACACCAACATCGAATAAAATGAATAAATAACGCATGGGTAGAAGAGGTGAGACGTTCAGCAGGATGTGAAACGTGAGACGTAAGCGCAAGCGTCAGGGCGGCACTGGATTTTACCACAATGAAGAAGCATGCAAATATTGACGGATCGGCTTGGCAGCAGCAGCTAAATCGGACTCGCTAAAACCTGCAGCTCTGTACAAACAGTGCAATGCGGCAAAACCTCTCGTTCGTTCGTGTGTAGGGTGCGCACATTTGGCGACCAGAAATAATCGTGAAACAAAACCCGAAAGTTGGACGGCAAGAGGTGATGCGGAGAATGGTGCCATGACCTGGTTGAAGTCGCGCGGAGGGCTGTAGCGAAGGGCGAAAGGCTCGAACTCGATGCAAAAGCCCAAGAACTCCTGGTCCGGCTCCGTTTCCAAAATGATTGGGTGGCCGTAGAACTCCGGGTGAAGGAAATTGGCGAAGCAGATTTCGTAGTCCCAGGAGGGATCCGACAAGCACAGTCTGTTGTCAACATAGCGAAGGAGGCGAGCTGTAAGATCCATAGTACTTAGGGTTGTACGGTAGGTTCGGTACCAGATTTCTTCAGAAAGTGCGACGACCATCATGCACAACGCCGGACTCAGTGGGGAGCCCATAGGAGAGCCGCGGATTTGTTCAAAAACAGAAGTGCCAATGGAAAATTGGGTCATCTTCAAAGACATAAGGATGATGCGTTCAATGTCCCGAATGAAGATCTTCCTGGTCACATTGAGTGCACGGCACGTGCGGCCTTTGACTACATCGCCTGTGGTGTTGCCCGGGGTTGCCTTCACGGAGATGATCTCGTCGGGGTTGGTACTCATGAGAGTCGAGAGGAATTGCAAGGTCAGTCGCCAGCTAGCAATGAAGCGGTCGGTGTCAATGCTTGTGAAAAAGCCCGCAAGATCTTGGTTGTGTATGCGGGGAGTAGGGAGCGAATCGAAGTCGGTGTCCTTGAGGAGCTTGATGAGGTCAAATACATCACCTTTTGCCAGGTTGTGGGGAAACGCTTGGGGCAGGAGGTTGTAGATCAGTTTGGCGATGCAGTTCAACATGGGTCGGAAAGGTGCAGTGAAAAAGCTGACAATGGGTCGCCCAGCCCTAAACTGTTTCTTCCGCTTGGGTAGGACGTAGGCATTCGGTAGGTCTCGTCCAGCGCCAAGTGCCCATGGGTATGCTTTGCCAAATTGGTGATTGATCTCGGCGATGGTCTTCTCGATGATGTCCTTTGGGCTGATCTCCAATTTTCGAAATACCAACGGTTCGGCGAAGGTGGTGGTGAGGCATTGGAAATAGAGTACGGGGCAGTAGATTCGTAGGGATGTAGCTCGCTTGTCCTCGTTGTGGAAGATGGCTTCTGGAAAGAGACGCTTGAAGCGTACGATGTCTTTGTGCGTGATGTGATTGTGGAGGGCGTTGTAGTGGGAGTGAATAGAACGGTGCCAAAGTTCATCAATATGGGTCTTTTGTAATGAAGGGAGTGAGTTCCGGGTAGTCCACGTCCGCAGAGCAAGGCGAAGGGATGTCTGGATTTCTTTGGAGGGTGGGAAGATTTTGTTTTGAAGCGAACCCGTTGCGATGGATGTGTGTGGGCCTTCATCGAAATGTAGGTTGTCGCCCTCCAAGACCAAGTGGTGATCAGATTGGGGATGATGAAGAGCATGAGGTCGTAAAGCGTCACAGGCACACTTTGGGGTTTCGCCATCAGCCCACTTGGTAGCGGCTTCTTTGTGGTTGCACAAGCTGTCCATAACCGACGGGAACTTTGTGAAGACAATCCCGGTGGAAGGAGTCTGCAATGTGGTGTTGTAGCATCGGGTTCGATGAACATGGGAAGTGAGCAACTGTCGAAGGTCGCGAGTCCAATTGGGGCCTAGTAGCCAAGGTGCACGAAGGGGAACCGGTTTTCTGACTCGTTTGGCCTTCCAGAAGGTCAAGGCCCGGTCAATGGCATTGATTGCGTACGACCTCTGAGGTTCTCCTAGGTTGTTGGCAAGGCGTCGAATGAAGTAGCATCCTTGGGCACCAATTTCATTTGATCGAAGTCTCTTCTCCATGTGGAAGCGTCGGACGGAGTTGCTGCCCAAATCCTGAATGATCTCCCAGAGTTGTACTCGTCGATGGAAAAGAGGACTATGAAGAGCACGTCGAATATGATGGGGTGTAGATTGCCAACGGAGTTTCCGCCACAAAGAGAATGCTCCAAATTGCCGGGAGTTGGAAAATTTGGTACGTGAAATGAGTCCCTTGCGGCAACTGAAAAACTGGTAAATGAACGGAGTATTTAATCGAGGTTGCCACAATTGAATTAAGGCTGGTTCCAAAGCCCAAAAGTTGGATTTATTGGTGTAGATCGAAAAAACCGACCACATCCAGAAATTGTCAAATCTGCACCAAAACCGTAAGGCAACTTCGGCCAACACGAATTTGTTTTGTTGCACTTGCAGAAATTTCCGATAGCGAGAGTGTTCACGGTCCAAAACAAAGGAAGAAGTGGAACCCACATAAAACTTAGGTTGAAAATTAGCAATATGGCAGAAGCGAATATACACCGCCTGAGGGTGTTTGAAACATTGGAGGGCGACTGTCAAGTCGTCCCACGACGTGCAAAAGAAAATACTCTGCATCGGAGTGCCTTTTAGCAAGGCCTGGAGTTTCGGATTGGCTCGTGGATGTAATAACACATACTGGCCCATCAATACAGTTTGAAGCATCCGAAAAGCGAAAAAGACATCAACAGAAGGAGACAAAGTGAAGGGGGTCAATAATGCAAGGACAAGAATACAGGCATGAGCCACGGCCAAAGTTCGCATAATGTTGGATGCTTTTGAGCCCGGTGATTTCAAGTACGCGGCTAGTCAGGAGTGCATCAATAACGCCACAGTCATGACCTTGAGGACGACTTCATCAGTAGTAGCCCCTTTATGCTTGCAGGGGTCAATGCCCATAGCCACGCTTGCGCGTTGGATAGTTTTGGAGGCATCATCGGGTTGGTTTTGCCACCATTCATTGACCTTCTCCAAGTTCTTCTCCAGAATGTCCTGCTTGGGCTGGGGCAACTTCAAGTCCTTCAACCATTTCTTGTACTGGGTATCCGTCAGTGATGAGGGTTGGTTGTCCACGAGCCATGAGTTCACGGATCCCGGAGAAATCAGCAGAGACGAAGGGTCAAAGGTTGTAGAAGCTGCAGGTTGTCCTTGAAGTGCACGCCCAATCGGTGTCGTGGCAGGTGTAGACCCCTGAGGTGCCGTAGTCTGTGAAGTGCTGGCGGCCGATTTCACCTTGGCCAGTTCAGCTTCCAGTTCAAGAATGCGTTGTTGGCTCGCCACGTCCGCAGAGGGTTGAGCCGGGAGCCAAGATTGGAGGAGTTGAGCGACGTCTTTGGCCATATTTTGAGTGGCTTCCTTTTGATTTAGACATTGGCCAGCCGAGCGAGATCGAAAGGTAGCAAGTTTGTCCAAATCCACATTACGGGTGCGTAGTTGTGATACCAATTCAGCCACAAATACTGTAGTGCCTATGTTGTCAAAAGGAAGGACGAAGGTTTCTCGTCCGTATGCGACACGGCGGAGCCAGGTGTTGTGTAAGCCCTGGTACAAGAACTTCCAGAGTGGGACTTGTAAAGGATCCATACCTTCAATGTCTTTGTAGCTTGAAAACCGGCTCTGTCGGATTCTGGAGGGGAAATCCAGACCATTGATCTTGTTAGAGTCGTGGAAGTCGACATCAGGTTTCCATTGCTCCACCGGTGGGATTTCAATCGGTCGGCATGTATATCCTTCATTGACAGTAGAGCTTGCTCCCGGGGATGACATAGGTCTCGGCGATCTCGGTGTGAAAGGATGACGTTGAGGTGCAAAATTGGCGTTGTTGGGAGGTGGCGGGGAAAACGTAGGCGGTGTAGGTGGGAAAGGTGCCGTAGGTGGAGTCCATGGTGGGCGTGTTGGGAATGATGTAGATGTAGGTGGCGGAGGCGGTATCCCAGAAGGGCTCCAAAAAGGTCGATGGGTCGTCATTGCATAGTGCATCGGGCCACGGAACACAGGTACTGCTTGGTGCCAGCCGTGTTGATGACGAGGAGGTGTGCGTGAGCGATCCGGCTGGGAAGGAGGAATTGCGTTCACGTCAGAGCTGAACTGGGAGATCAGATCCTGGGACGCCATGATGTAGACGGGGCCACGAGATAATAGGTCAAAATAAGCTCGATCGGCCGATTGAAAGCTGCGGTGAGGTGCAAAGGTGATACGAAGATGGCGTGCGATTGAAACGGTGTGAAACATGATACGTGGTCCCTGTGTGTGAAACGTGAAGTGAGATACGAAGGTGACGCAAGGTTCAAATATCATGAGCATGCAGCAATTCACAAACCTTTTGAGGGAAGAAGTGGCATCAATACCGAATGTCGGGAGAAGCATTGTTACTCCAAAAGAATCGGGCAGGGCCACTAGGCTCACTGGATCGCTGTCGTAGAATAGTCGACACTTGTTCCGGTACTCCTCAAGGGTAAAGTGTTTACCAGCGAGATCTGGAGTGGTTGTATGTCGAGTGTCGAGAGCGAGGTTGGCCTTCACGGTGCTGATCTCGAGAGTGACCTGAGCGATAGGAGGAACGGCGATCTCGACGGTTCTAGGTTGAGTTGTCCCAAGAAGCATTGTCGTGCCAAGGTCGGCGAGCATGATCTCGTGAGGCAAGTTCGGTGGTCTCGTGGTGGCTGGTTGTGTCTCGAGAGTCGTCTGGAGGTGGGTCCGAAGGAGCTGGTGCGTCGGCAGTAGGGTCAGGTCGTGCTGGACGTGCATGATCAGCTGGCGGTTCAGTTGGTGCTGCGCCACTGGGTGGGTTTGTCTCCGCTGCCTGGTGTGTAATCAAGCCCGGGAAAACCGAATGAGTAGAGGCAACATAGCATATGGATGCGGCGCTGGAGTTCATAGCCGTTGCATTGTCTTTGCCCTTGGCGATGCCCGATAGATTGCACAAGCGTTGAATTTGGTCATTTCCTCCAGATAGGGCTCGTATGCATTTAGGTGAGCGACAAATGGCCAATAGGCCAGATGGGTTTTGTCCTTTCCCTATGCGGTAGAGCTGAGATGTACATATCTTGACAGCATAGCCCGGCAGGGTGTCAATGTCAGCAATCTCAGAGGACATGCCGAAGAACACGTAGCATGGGTATTGAGTCGGGTAGCCGGCTTCGTTTTTTGTCCAAGTGGCCGGGCGAATGCAGTCTTCCGCGAGGATTTTGGCAACTGTTTCCCAACTCGTTTTGTGGTAANCGCCACGATAGATCGGTTTCTTGGGCAATCCCGTTGAGACCGTGATGGTCAGCAGGTTCTCTGGCTCGATGTAAAATGCTTTGGTTTGCCTCGCAAGCTCGATGTCCAGTAAGTTGGATTGTGCAAAGGCCCTGGCAATGTTCTTGACGGTGGCTTGGCTTGCTTTGATATAAATAAGTTGGTTGTTGACGGTGCGATATGGTTGAGCCAACTGGTGGAACATCTCGTCAACGAACTGGTTGAAGAGCTGCATGGTGGACTGGGTCAATGATTGGCGTAGGGGCACTGTATGGTTGGGGTCAAGCTCGGTCAAACAGCGGACCCTGAGTGGATCATTGGCAGCCTCAACCACTTCACTGAGGTCGATGTCATTCGTGTCAAATTTTGAGATCGAAATTGCGTCTGTCACCTCGGAGTTTTCGCTGTCGCCGTCGGGGACGCGGAAGGACACGGCTCCAAGTGGTGCTGTGGTGTGGGGCGGTGGGTTGGTAGATGGTTCAGGTGGTGGTGGACCGGTGGGAGAGTTGGGTCGAGTAGTGTTGTGATGGTAGTTGTCGGTGTAGTGGCAAGTGGCTATTGTTCCATTCGCCCCAGGTGTCATCAGCGTCAGGAGTGGGGATGTAGGCCGGATTGGATGGGCGTGCAGCTGGTCGGAGTACGACTTCGCGGCCTCTGGATCGACGACGAGGTGTCTCGGAACGTGGTCTTGGGTGAGATCGATGACGTCGAGAAACCACAGGAGAGCGGCGTCTTGGCGGTGATCTTCGTCTGTATGGAGAAGGAGTTCTGCGGTCCTTGTCATGTTTCGTAGATGACCGAAAACGAGGAAGGGGAGAACGAGGTCGTACAGCACGTCGGGGAGAATGTCGATGACGATGTGATTGTGCAGAGGGTCGACGGGAGCGTGATCTCGGAGTCCTGGATCGAGTCCTGGATCGTGGTCTGTGCGTTGGCGATGGTGGAGCATGTAGGTGGTGAGGACAAGCGGTGGCTGGAGCTGAGATGATGCGAGGGTCCGGAACATCAGGTTCGGCGGGTCTGGCTTTAGGTGCAGGTGGAGGCATGGCAATAGGTGGTGGTGCTGCTGTATAGGTAATGGTGTAGGCGGTATGGGGTTCGGTGTAGGTACATCGTGATGGAGGAGTAGCTGACGTTGTTCTTGGGCGCGTTGAGAATCCAGAATCAATTGTTGTTGAGCTTGAATAAGTCGAACCGATTCCGCAAGTTGCTGTGTAGTGGAGCCCAGCGCTGCAAGTTCAGGTGAAACGGATGGAGACGGTGCTGCCGTAGGTGCCGGTGGTGTAGCAGGGTGAGGTGGGTATGGAGAGCTCTGCAAAGGTGTCGGTGGTGTAGTCGAAGTAGGCGATGAAGCCGGAGCAGAATGCCATGTGGGTGGAGCGATGGGTGCCGTAGGAGTAGAGAAAGTCGGTGGAGCGGTGTGTACCAAAGTGGTTTCAGGAGCCACAGGTGTGGGCATTAATAGGCACGAGTTGTGGGCCTGGTACCGCATGAGGAGTCGAAGTCAATGAGGTAAATGGCAGCGCTGTTGGGGCTGATGCAGACGGCACGAGCGAAGCTGACGAAGACCATGTAGGATGCAATGGCGAGGGATGTCCAAATAGATGTGCGTTCTGCGATGGTTGCGGCCACGTCGAGGATGGAGTCGTAGGCTGCGGTGGGGCAGGCCATGACGTCGGAGGAGTAGTCCACGGATACATCGCTCGGGTAGAACAAAACAGGAATGGAAAATCACATCCAGGATTCAGTCAAATTGCCTAAAGGTCGTGCGATTATTCCCTGCACCGGGACCGTGGTCAAGTCATGCCCCAATGGCATATAACGGCTTTCAAGTTCCATCGAATTAGATGCACAAAATGTTTAACCTCACCAGACAACCATCAAAAGAAAGAGTCACCACACCTGAAAGTCGTGTGCCTGCCTGATTCATATGTCGTGATTCGATGCAACGGTGCTGCAAAGTTGCTGCAAAAAACGGAGGTTTCAGAACATTCGGAATGGCTTCCCTTGAAAGAACGCAGCACTGGGGTCCCTGGGACAATAGGAGCAGCGGGACACTCGAAAAGGCTGAAAAACCGCAAGGCTGATTGTTGCCCTTTACTTAGACGAATTACTAAGTTAAAATGTGTGAATTCAGAATTCAAGACTGTCAACACTCACCCTGAAAAGGGTTGCCTCAAATGGCTCCATGGCACCATGTCGGAGCCACCATGGAAATCACACTAGACAAGAATGGATCATTATATGATCCGTCAGGAACTGAATCCTGAAACATGCAGATTAGATATGAAACAACGAAAATAACGATGCACCCTACGAATAATGGAAGTTCTCCTGANACACTAGACAAGAATGGATCATTATATGATCCGTCAGGAACTGAATCCTGAAACATGCAGATTAGATATGAAACAACGAAAATAACGATGCACCCTACGAATAATGGAAGTTCTCCTGAATGGTTTCCATGGCCAAGATCGTCATCAAAAAATTATAGATCGGCGACGTGGTTTTGACAAAATACTCCAGATACATCGGCGACATGGTTTCGGCGAAATAATTCAAAAAATCAAAATACTGTCGGCGACATGGTTTCGGCGAAAAACTGAGGAAGGTTCTGATGCAGGCAATACAGATTGTGGCAACCGTGTAGATTCGAAACAACGCAGAGTAACAGCTTGATCAACAGTTGAAACCCAATTTTGCAGGTACACAGAGTTGATCAGANTCGAAACAACGCAGAGTAACAGCTTGATCAACAGTTGAAACCCAATTTTGCAGGTACACAGAGTTGATCAGACTCTGCTTCCAGCACAAGTGGATAGCTTCGTTGGGTGCAGTCTCCACCGTGCTCAGCACCCCCCTGCAAATGTGAAAAATTAGAACAATAGAAGTTTTACATCTGTTCAGATGTTACACACACACACACGTCATGCTACGTTATGGTTATCTTGGGGTGGGGTTGGGTGGGGTGGGGTGGGGCAATGACGTTCATGTCAACTTGCCCACACACGTCATGCTACGTTATTGTTATGT
>BGNK01007833.1:0-14992 GCA_003297005.1 Symbiodinium sp. clade A Y106
CCCCCCCCCCCCAACAAGAAAATTGAATGCTTTCGCGTGCGCCCTCTGTGTGTTGGTTGGTTGTGTTCCGGCTGCGCGTCAAATTAACATTTCACCTAGCCGACCTAGCTCCAGATGCAACGTCATAATGTGCAAGTTGGGTTCCATCGGTACCCGGCATCCCGAAAGCGAGACTGCTGATTGATCGAGGTTGGTATCCGTCCAATGATACGCTAACACCTGGATGCATGCTGCAGTACCCGACGCAAGACCGGCCGCCACCTGGTGAGGAGATATGGAGGGGTTAGTGTCATGTGTCCGTGTCCTGTGACCTATCATCAGCTTGCACCAGCCACTGGGACTACTAGGTGCAAGACTGAGTCCGTTTGCAAGCGTGAGACCGTCAGAAGTTCTTTAGCGAGGGCCTCTCCGGAGCTTGCGTCGGGCTGGTTTACGAGGTATATCCTCCAGCACTTCAGCTCACCAGAGGGCGCGGAGGCTCGAGCATGCTTGATCCGGGTCAGCACTTTAGCATCACCGCTGTCACTCCGCAGATGATGTCGCGCAGGCCATGTCCTCGTCGTGCACCGCCAGAACGGTTTACATCATATCTCTCGCAACCATTCATATCCTGTTGCTGTTTGTCAGAACGTGTCAAATTCAGTCGAGACTCGCCTAGACCTCTCTTAAGCCCGAGAGGCACTGTCCAAAACCACCGCCTTTGTGTAGGTCATTGTTGCGGCAGCTCACTTTCCGCACCCGATGCTGTCCCGAGACGAGTCTGTGAAGCTCGGCGTATCCATGATCCAGGGATCGAGCCACAGGAAAGCGCCCTCCTTGCCCGATTAGACTGAAGCCTTGCAGTGGGGGCTGACTCTACAGAACTCAAGAGCGGACCGAGATGACTCGAGTTACATCGGATTGGACTTGAGATGTCGGCAAGGGTGACTAGAACCGGTTGCGACCTTTCGCTGTTGTTTGCTTTGTAACCTGCAGGGGCAATCGGGCAAGCACGTGTTTGTTCGCCTGTGTGCACACACATATCTGTATACATGTATGTAAATATGTATGCATGCATGCCTGTTTGGATGTATATATATATATATATGTATATGTAACTTGTATGTATGTATGTATGTATGTATGTGTGTGTATGTATGTCCCAGACCCTTGTGAATACTGCTGTGTGCCGTGCTGTCAATGGACATCTTTGTAGGTCAAGCCAGTGCAAGCCAGCAGAACACACAAAAACCGGGGCGAGGCAGGGAACACCCCCGCACTTAGCCATGTCTCTGATGGTGGTCTAGTGTAGTGCTGTCGCAAAGAGCCTGCCGCCGGGGTAGTTATTCCGAATCTCCGCAACTTGCTGAGGTCCGTGCCGAAACCCATACACGATGATAACGCGCAGCAACATCTGACTGTGTGTGTTGCTCTTTGTGTTGCTGATTCCGGGGCGAGGCACGCTGAGAACCTCCGTGGAACTGCCGTGGGTTCCCACAGCCAGCCAGTGGGGCATGAGCAGTACTTGTATCGTAAGATATTACTGGACATATGTTGTTAAGCTCTGCCCGTGGAGGATCAGTCTTTTGCACTTAAAGTTCCGTTCACACCTCCAACAGACGGGCTGCTCCCGCGGGGGCATGCCCTCAAGCTTGGGGAAGGAAAAGACAGAGAGACAGAGAGAGAAACAGTAAGAGAAAGGGAAAGAGAGTTCTCTGTGCGCGGGTTGCATATGCACATGTTCACGCACACATATACATGTCCACTGTCATTTTTAACTTCCTGAAGGTTCTGCGGAACACTTCAAGATACCGATACAGGATACCGGAACCCAACATACCTAGTTATGTACTTAAGTTCAGGACACAATTTCAAGCCCGGGTTGAACCATAGATCCCACTCCAAACCCCAGGCCGTAAGCTTGAAGCCCTAAGCCCAGGTATTCGCGCACCGCCTCTACAGAGCTGCTTCAACGAGCCTTGGGGGACATGATGGATAAGACCGGCACGGACAAGGCCGAAGTCGCAAGAGCTTGGGCTTTATGGGTCTTGCTCGCGCTCTCTCTCGTCTTTCTGTCTTACATGTATATGTATATATATATATATATATATATATATATATATATATATATAGACATATTTTATGTGTATATACACACAAGTACAAGTACATGCATGCATATCGTACACAGATGCAGGCATGCAGATACAACACCGTTGTGTTCAAGCATCTAGCTGAACATCAGCACACACAGCGATGTGCACATGTGCATTCGTACGACATGCGTACATAATTGCATACATGCACCATACATGCACATAAACATACACATACGCAGAACTCATGCGCTACAGGGACAGGACAACAACAGTGCAGGTCGTGCTGATGGCAGACACAAATGCCTACCGGTGGATTTCCAATGCCACATGGCATGCATTGAAGCTGAACATGGCAGAAAGACAAGGTCTACGTGCCGGGTGTGCCGTGAGACTTGCTATGCAGACTTAGAAACACAAGCTTATTGCATAGCTCATAGCTCCTGCAAGTAAGCACCAAACCGAAGGGTAGCTACTTGTGTTTCGTCGGTCTTCTCCGCTTGCCGATCGACGCCCAGTCTGTTTGGGGTTGCCGGGGGCCCACGCAGAGAGAGACTGCCACAGGCAGCATGATGCCTCACACACTTCCAGCTGCCCCCACTCCTTACAACTTCCAAGGACTTGATTTGGGCAACTCAGCTCGAACTTCCAGGCGGAGTCTTTCTCAAGCCTCCCGAAAAGTGGTGGTGTCAGATCTCTTCTCATAGGGTCGGCGAGCCAGGTCTCTTATGCGAGGACAGAGGGAGTCTGAAGCATTCGCAACCCTCCATCTGGTTCACAGATCTCGGATGTTCAGGGGCAGGGCTTGGATGCTTCAAAGAAACAAAACCTCAGGGTATTACGGCGTATTTTTGTGCTTGTGAGCTCAGGGCTTCTCGGCATGCTGCTTTGAAAAGGCTTTGCTAGCTGCACTGAGGTCTAGGTGTCGTGTTAAAACAGGAGTGCCATAAATCTAGAACGGGAGCGGGCATCTGCAAGCGGCTGCATGATTTGATGGTAGGTTGAGCGCAATGCGGTGCTGCGCATGATGTCTCCAGTGCTCTGTGGAAGTCCATTTGGATGGTGCATCCGACACAGTGGATCTGCGCATGTGAGACCGTGTGACCCTTCAGAGCTGGACGCTATGCATCTCAGTCTTCATCCAGTGCTTGTTCACAACAAGCCGAACAACCGGCCGGGATCGGCCAGGGGAACGTTAGTAGAGAGCAGTCCCTACAAGGTGTGCCAAACGAGCAGCACATCCTCGAGAACGCACAGTAGCTTCCGTACATCGGGATGCGCCGGCCGCAGTCGGAAGAGTAGCGGGAAACATTGCACTTGTTTTACAAACATTGCAACCACAGCCAGTGATGTTGCTGGGTGACACAGGGCCAGTTATCGGATCCCAGTTGATGAACACCTGCTGCCGCACGGCAGCATTTGCTGATTTTGCATGTCGTGGAAAGCTCAGAGGTCAATACATTTGGAATCAATGAACACGGTAATGACGAAGCAGTCGAGTAGATCCTGGTCAGCAGATTTCCGGGTGGACTAATGGTAGGAGCTTTCGTCACACAAACTTTAAACTCCAACCCTAGCCGGATAATTCAGATTTTGTTGATTAGCGCTGGCTTTGTAATGCGTGGGTTTGCTGCCCTGAGTTGCATCGCATTGGATAGATTCCAGGTCCGAAGGTTTGAAGATCAAGTTGAGGCTTTAGGGTTCAAGGTGGTCAGTGGATTCAGCCACAAGGAACAACAAGCAAGTCGAGCACCCCTCGCAAACTCGGACCCCCTGCGAACCTCCAAGCCTGATCTTGCCAGCACTTTTCGGAGCCTTAAGAGGCAAAGACTCCTACATAACCAACAGAACTATGTATCTCGCGTGGTATGCCCAAGGCTCTTATTCCGACTATTCAAGTCTCCATTTGCTTATCAAGACTCAGCCGGGCTCAGGTCTCGATGCAGACTTTCCGCCAGACTTAACTTTCGACCGTATCATTGCGGCTGTGCTGCATGGAGCTCAAGCTTTCTTGCTGAAGCTGTCGCGTGATTACTTCATCTGCAGTTGTTTTGCTTCCTCAGAGTGGCAGGATGCAGCACTGCTTCTGGACCTAGCCATGGTCTGCCACATCCATCCATCAGGGGGACGCAAAGTACTTACGAACAGCAGGCATCCTGAACTCCAAAATTGAACGCCAGCCCCTATTCCCGAAACCCTAAAGGCCCCAAACCCCCCCATCGCCTGCACATCCACGCGGTGAGACCCACCACCTCCACGCCACGGATCGGAGACAGGGGACCGGCCGCAGGGATTGGAACCAAGACCCACATCGGAACATGGAAGCAACACCCACGGAGCCTTGAAAGCGCACCCGGCCCCTGAACCCCCCAAACCCCTGCCTGCACCCAAACTTGTCCAGTAATCCTGAGCGGTTTGGGGTCCCCCTGACCCGTGCGAAAAGCTCGAGGCAAACTTCGGGAACTTTATATACTCAGCTGCAATGTACAACCCAGTGGACCTCCCGAATTGGACCCGTCAGGTCCTAGGACGGCCTGGGATACAGTCTGGGGTTTAAGGTTGAGGAACTTCTGAGCTAAAGGGTGTATTTTACGGTTCAGGTTGCCTGCCTTCGTCCTATTTGGGCTGCGATGTTTGTTTTCAATGGCTGCTTTCGCAGGAGAGGGCTTTGCTGTGCCGTGCCATTTGACAGACGACATGGACCTTTCCACGAAGCCCTGGCCGAAGCTGAGCATCAGTCCAAGCTCCGCGAGAAGTTGAAAGAAGCATGAGACGTGCTGGCCAAATTTGAACAGAGCAACTCTATAATAGTGGTGACAGCGATTCCCGGAAGTGGCCACCAAATCCCGAAACTCTAAACTAAAACCCAAAACCTTGGTTCAAACACTAAG
The DNA here is from genome assembly GCA_003297005.1 of Symbiodinium sp. clade A Y106. Lineage (NCBI taxonomy): Eukaryota > Dinophyceae > Suessiales > Symbiodiniaceae > Symbiodinium > Symbiodinium sp. clade A. The sequence continues at coordinate 4,967 of BGNK01007833.1, forward strand.
CTAAGCCCTCCGCCCAAACACAAAACCCTCAGCCCTGGAGGAGATAGGGTGGGTGCGTTCCACCGCCCTGTCCTCGCACAGATCGAGACGGTTCAGTCGGAGAGCCATGGCCCAGGCGCTTGGGAGCCGGCGAGGTTTGAGCTTCAGTCACCCCTATAGTCTATAGTACTCCCCAAGGGGTTACTAAAGCGGGGAAGCATAAAGCCCTAACCCAAGGAGTCCGAAACCCTACGCCCTTGAAGCCTAAACTCTGCAGATCATCGATTGGCAGCCCTATGGACGGCCGTCATCTTGCTGGGGATCAGCACCGTGGTCTTGGCTGCCGGGCTTTCAAAAGATCGCAAGCAGATAGGCCACAGAATTAGGGTTGTTGGGCCTTAGGCTGGCATTCCACCGATATTCCGCCAGTTGTCTTGTGCAGTTTAGCACTTTCTTTAGGAACGGTCGGAGCTTCCGGGCAGCCCAGGCACAACGGCGACAGCTAGAAGGGCCGATGGATAGGCACAACACACATTCAACATTGATGGCCTCTCGCTCTCCTTCTCCGGGGACCATGTCTGCAGGATTTGATGTATTTAAGTCAGCGGGGAGCCATTTTCCGCGGGTGTCGGGAGGATACCTCTATCAGTTCTTCTTACCCGGTCGACGGGTGATGCCTCCAAGGGTGGGCGGGCCCATGGAGGTTCGGGAGGCACATCTCTCCCTTAATCCCAGGCTCGGATTGCCGGGGCCCGGAGCATTGAACTCTGCACCGGAGTTTCGATGACGCATTCGGAGGGGCAAAGGAGGCGCGAGAGACCGTTTCCGTGGCGGTCGACACTCACTCACTCACTTGCCACCCTGTGTTGTCACAATGTTTCGTGAATTTGCGCACGCACACGCCTACCTATGTTGATATGTTCATCTATTCATGCACTTAAGCAGTTGTTTCGTTCAGTGTCACTTACGTAAGACACAATGTAGCGCGCGAGCCCATTGATCACAGTACAACATGGCAGCCCAGGCTTCCATCTTATGTATCATGCTTCCGTCGCCCTGCTGGCGTGTGGGCCCAAGTTGGACCTAGGATTGTCCAGGTCGTGAGGTCTGAAGCTTCGCAAGGCGGGCTGGGTTGCTGACGGGAGGGAAGTCTCCAGGTGTGGTTGGTTTGAAGAAGCGTGAGACACGTGCAGGAGCTACCAACTACCAGCATACTCTGGTTTCGGTCTTGGTTGCATATCACGGGCTGGCTCAGTGCACCTGAGGCTTGAGACCCAAGCAGGACTGGAGCAGTGAAGAGAGCTCTTCATCCGAGAGCATCCGGTAGTCATTGTTATCTACCGAGATAAATGCGTGGGGGCTGGGAATGCTTGATTCAGCTGCTAGATGTTGACTGAATCCAATTGAGCGCACTCATAATCGATTATCGTTTTGTTGATTCCACGCCTAGTTTTCTATTGGTTTTCACATGCTTTTGTCTTGGTGTTGTTTGAGATTTTCTGCTGATGACAGGCCGATGCTTATTCTAGAGGTCTCCGCGTGTGTCGTCCAGCTCCTGGACAGTGGCTGCTATGGACAGGTTGACCTCCTACAGGACGATTAATGCATTGGTTGGAAAGCCCGTGGATGTCACAAGGCCCGTCAACTCGTGGATTGCCTATTCAAACAGATCGGAAGTTTCCACTAATTTGGATTGAACTTCAGACACCTGTAGATTCCAAATGTCACAACTTCTACTGACACTCATTTCTCTGAAATTTGCCAAAGTCTTCGGATGTTGACCCTAATGGCAAAACCAAAAATAACTGTCGGATGCTCTCGGGTCGGACGAGGGCGACGTTTCGCTCCCTGCACAAAGCGTTGCGGGTACCGTCCTAGCTTTGACACCGCATTCCTGGACCAGCACTTGAAAGAGCTGCTGGTTCAGGGTGAAGGGTTTAGTTCCGTGGCAGTCAGAGCCGTGATGGTGTGACCTTTCTGCCACTCAGCTGCTTTTGCTGTTGAAATCCTAGCTGTGCTTTTGAAATCCGTTTCGTAGGCATGGGGCATGGTCCTGAGGAACATGAGGACTATCGTTGTGAAAGCCCGGAATCCCAACATCGCTGTCATTTCGAGATGCTGACGAACGGCTTTCATGAGGGACGTGCTTGCCGTGCATACACATGGATTCCCGCTCCCCACATGGAGAAGGCAGGAGCAGAGGGTCTTGGATTTGAAGCACCGGCGCCAAAAAGCCAGAAGGCAACACATGATGTGAGTTTTAAGATTTTAAGGCACCTTTCGGTGTGAATTTCCGGATCGCTTCGGTGGCCCGGGCTTCCTTTCCGTTGTGGAGGTTTCAGGCCGGTGATGCTCTCGGCTGTAACCTCGAAGCGTCGAAGCGTGGCCTGTCTCACACGGGGTCATCCGCCCAGGGTCCCTTTGGACTGCGCCTGCCGCAGATTCGGAAAGATCTTTGTCCATCGCGTTTATGTGTAGCACATCTTTGTGCGTAGGGACAACCGTCGATCCGACGCAAATGCCGCAGCTGCTTCTGGCTTTGCGTCTCCCCGACGTCTTTCCCCTTCTCCGACCTGGCGGCTGCGGCCGGCGCAGGCCCGGAGATGCTGCAGTACCGGGAGGCCCGGTCGCTCAACGGGACGGCGACGCTGGCCCTCGTCGCAGACGCCTGGGCCGAGGTCGACGCGAAGACCATTGCAGGCACCACCCACAATGTAGCCGACGCCGATGCGCCGGTGGCCCAGGCCATCCTCCGGCACATGTGGAGCGAGGCCCGCTGGGAGGAACAGAGCCGCCCAGCACCGACAGCATTTTCATTGGCACCGCTCCCCGGCGACCGTCCGCCGAAATCCTTCCCGGAGTGGAGCGACCTCGTCGACAAGCACAACGAGGTCCGGCGGTCGTTCCCGACCGAACGCCGACTGGTGGCGGAGGAGGTGCTGGCGAAGATGCACTGGGAACACACCGGGACAAGATGTATACCGTCGGGATCGGCGACATCCTGTCCCGACGCACTGGGTCGTCACTCGGCGTCATCAACCCGCTCACTTCCAAAAAGAACGCCGGCGCGGCCACCCAACCTCAAGCTCGTCGACGGCAGCCTGGCGGTGGAAGACGACCAGCCCTCGCCGAAGGGCATATGGGCCGTGGTCGACGACCTCGACGCCATCGGTGGACCACCAAGGCCAGGCTCCACTCGGCCAACCTCGACGCCGTGGTGTCGTACTGGGACGCGACGGCGCACCACTTAGCCATGTCGATGCGACCGGGTCGCACCTTCGACGAGACCGTCAGGAACATCATGGCCGACGTGGCGGCGCTCAACGAGGCCCTTCAGCACTCCGGCCGACCTTCGTCGCTGGCGCGGCCGGCGTCACCCTCTGCATGGTTCCATGTGGCCATGTGCTTTGGCGCCACCGCGTCGGTCTGGCACTTCAACAGGACCGCCCATGCACTCCAGGCAGCCCAGAGAATCCTACTTTGGATCATCTCCAGCCACTTCGTCGACGACTTCAACGGCGTCGACACGGACGACGTGGCGGACTCGGCGTTCCAGGGCATGGCCGATTTCTTGGAACTGTTGGGCTTGCAGACCAAGCCGTCGAAGGCACAGCCGCCGGCACCGTCCCAGATAGTGCAGGGAGTCCTGGTTACCGAGCCGACTGCCGCCGCACACAGCCAACAGACTCGCGGGCCGGCAACTTCATCATGCACCCAGTTGACCTTCGGCGCCCTGGGGAAGGCAGCCCTACAGCCCATCTACGCCAGGGCCCACGACGCGGCCGCGGCGTCCGCGACGACGACGGGGCGCCGGCGGCCGTCATCTATGCCGACGCCTTTTACCAGCCGGGGGAAACACGACACAAGGCGGGACACTTCCCGGCGGAGGTCAACATCAAGCCCGGCACCCGGGGCATGAACGGTTGGGGCTACGTGGTCCGCATGACGCCGTCTTCTACGCTTGCGGCACCGCGCCTGCAGAGTTCCTCGAGCTCTTCGCCTCCCGCCGGGCCCTCATCTATGTCCTCGAGATCCTGGCGCAGGTCCTGGCGCTGGTGACCTTAGCCGGGCGACTGCCGCAGAGGTGGCTGGCGTTCATCGACAACGTCGCCTTGGCAGCCTTCTGGTCTACGGCGGCACTCTGCGAATGGCTGCCAGACTTTCGACGGGTACCGTCGAAAGCAAACGTCTCCGACGCAGTGTCGAGATGGCGACCTCTCCATGGCGGTGGGGTCCGGATGGACTCGTGTTCGAACGCCGACGGAGTCACAATCCTCAAGGTCCTGGCGAGGGCCGTCGCCGACCTCCAGTTTGCGACCCAGGAGGTGCCGACGAGCTGACCAACGTGGCGATCTGAGGCGGCTGAGGCTGAGGCGGCGCAGGGTGGCGTAGGGGAGCGCCGGGCGGGTAGCTGAAGGCTCCCCCCCGGCGCCGGCTAGCCTCGCCAGTAGCACTGGCGAAGGCGACGGACCCGGCGCGAATGCGCTTTCATACNGGCGCCGGCTAGCCTCGCCAGTAGCACTGGCGAAGGCGACGGACCCGGCGCGAATGCGCTTTCATACCATCCAAGAGAACGGTTCGTCCGTCGTAGCCTTTTGTGAGTCCCGTCGGGGATGCCGGTTGTCGTGTAGCACATCTGTGTGCGTAGGGACAACCGTCGATCCGACGCAAATACCGCAGATGCTTCTGGCTTTGCGTCTCCCCGACATCTTTCAGCACCCACCCTCTCCGCCCGACGAGAGGGCCGAGGGGTAGCCGAAGGCGCCCCCCCGGCGCCGGCTAGCCAAGCACTGGCGAAGGCGACGGACCCGGCGCGAATGCTTTCATACCATCCAAAAGAACGGTTCGTCCGTCGTAGCCTTTTGTGAGTCCCGTCGGGGATGCCGGTTGTCATGTTCTTCACATCAGTCAAAGCCAGGTACGCTACCAATCCGAGCCAGTTCCGTCTCTCAAAGGGCATGGCCAGTGCAAGTTGACCCAGAAATGCATGAAACGATGCCCGAAAGCCACGCTTCCGAACAGAAGATGAGCCAAGTTTGACAAAAGTCTTCCGGGACCCTGCCTAGCATATCCATCAACGGCGTGGTACCCCCACCCAAACCTACCGAAGAGCCGACAGGCTTCATCCCAAAACAATTTGCCAAGGCTTGAGCATAGCCCCTCAGCATGAGGTCATGGAGCTTTGCAATGAGGGCTCCGTAAGCGACGTCCTTAGGCCGAGGGGGAGACCGCACAACCCTTCCTTGGCCTTCGACGTCCTTTGAGGAATTTGGGCTTTCGAGTCGGTTTCATTGCAGATATAATACAATGCAATATAATGTAACATAGCATATATGGTATAGGATGTTAGAATATTAGAATATAAGACAATATAATATGAGCATCACACAATTTGATGTAAGAGAAAACATTATATTATAACATAGGGCTTCTTGGGGATCCGACAGACCTTCTAGGGCGTGAAGGACCTGCGGAGTGCCTCGGCTTGTTGTTTTTCGTGTGGGGACATAGAGCCTCTGGGGTTAGTGGTTAGACCTGAGGGCTCTAGGTCAGCCTTGCTTAGGGTTCCGTAAATCTGACGGTATTCCAGGTATTGACAATGTTATGCTCTTCGTACTGTCCACGAATGGGTATACCTAGAGCAGATTTAGTAAGTCTTCACGTTTGCTGGATTGTCGTGGCATTTGCTAGGTCGAAAGGAGCAAACTGGGCAGTGGCACGTTGAACCGTTTTCTGGACTTACTGCCGATAGGCTCCTCGAAGCGTATGCCCGGTGCAGCATTCTGCTAATGTAAATCCCACATGTAGACAGATATCCAACCTTTGGCCTGCCACAACACAGAAACGGCTGCCGATCTTTGCATCCAGCAAGTACAGGCAGCGACAACAAGCGAAGGCTCAGTGGAACCCAAGCCTTGCACAGACAACACCTCACAGCTGGTATGCTCAGTATCATCATCAGGAACCGTGCCCAAAGTTCCAAATGGCACTCATTCCAACTCTGAACTGCGAACATCCTACAGCTGCAAACCTTATGGAACCCGCGTAGCTCAAAACCTCACAGAGCACAGAGCCCTAACATCTCAAGTTCTCTAGGGCTCTAGGCCTTGAAGAAGTAATTAGTATTGTTGTTATTTCACAGTGCCACTACCACTGTCCATTTGCCACTTTCACCATTGCTGTCATATCTCGTCTCGCATTACTATGAGTTCACTATTGCTAATACTACTGCTATAATTGATTTTGGCGTATACTAATGCGAATACGAATATGACTACGAATATGACTACTATTGCTATATTGCTGTTACCACTATTCTTGTTGTTGTAATGATTGGTATGATTATTACTGTTATGACTATAGTTGTTGCTATTGAATGCTATTGTTATCATTGGATTTGTACTATTCTTATTATCAGTGCTACGAGTACCAGAGTCGAGAGTATGTGTATGAGGATGATCATGAATGCTGTGGTTCTTGCGAAGATGATGATGGTGATGGTGGTGGTGATGATGAGGAGTGCTGTTGCTGGTTGCTTTTGCTGTTGCTGTCATTTTTATTTGTTGTTGTCATCAACAGTGCTATCATTGCCATTGTTGCTACTACTACTACTGCTACTACTACTACTACTGCTACTACTACTACTACTACGACTACTACTACGACTACTGCCACTGCTACTGCTACTGCTACTGCTACTGCTACTGCTACTACTACTACTACTACTACTACTACTACTACTACTCCTGCTACAACAACAACAACAACTACTGCTACTACTGCTTCCACTTCTGCTGCTGCTAGTACTCCTGCTGCTACTAGTACTACTACTACTACTACTACTACTACTACTGCTATTACTGGTGGTACCTGGAGGAAGCTGCAAGGGCCGCTCTCCGAGAAGGAGATCCGGATCATCACGCGGGAGGTCGGCGGACACAGGGTTCAAGGTTTAGGGTGTGTAGAGGTCAGGGGTCTTAGGGCCATTTAGGGTTTTCTGGTTTCGGGTGTTCTGGTTCCGGGATCTTTGGATTTCAGAGGTTTGGGTATCAAGCTTGCGAGGTCTTGGGTTTGTTTGCTGCCCGTGGTGGATTTCAAGCCAGGTGCTGGCGACATGTGGAACGAGCAAGCAGGAGTATTCACCAGAATGCAGAAGAGGTGAGTCGATATCATGCTAGCCATGATAATGATGAGCCACTCGATGCTTTTATCTCGGTGGATATGCATTGCTTCCTTCCTCAGCCTAGAGCCTAGGTAGCAGAAGCAGAATTTATCCCTGAGCCTTAGACCCAAGCGCCAAAAACGATGGTATCTCACAGCCCACGTCGCTCTGCAACCCTATTCGGACCACACTGTCTCTCATGATTGTTGTTGGCATTTGTATTGTATTCAGCACATTAGTTGTATTCGCTATAGCTGTTGCATGTAGGCAGCGGTGGTAGTCGTCGTCGGCATCGTCGTCGTCTACAACTCTACAACAACAGCAGCAACAACTACCATACTCCTACTACTACTACTACTGCTACGACTACTGCCACTGCCACTGCGACAGCTACAGCTACTGCTGCTGCTACTGCTACTCCTACTACTACTGCTACTACTACTACTACTACTACATCTACTACAACATCCACTACAACATCTACTACAACATCTACTACAACATCTACGACGACTACTACGACCATTTCGACGACGACTACCAGGATCACTACCGCTACCCCTACCAGCACCCCTACCTCTGGGACGACGGGGACTCCTATCACGATGACTACTAGGACTACTACTCATATCGCAGATATCGTACTGCCGTTCTTGTCCCAACCTGATCCTCATCGTCGCTGTCACTCCACTGCTGCTGCCTTGGCTCTCGACAGTGTGTGGTTCTCCGCACCCTGGGCCCCTCCAGAACGGTGGGAGGGGCCCCTTGAACCGGGGGGTTCTATGAAGCTTATAGTCGTTTAGTGGATGTATGAGCTTTAGATTACTTCTTCGATCTCAGCACTCGAATACCGTGGGGTCGACATGAAACAAACCCACGGATATCTAGAGCTCCACCCACGCCCCTTCATGGGCGCGCAGCCTTGATTCCATGACATGGAAAGCGGCGCAGAGGCACCTCCCCGCTCTAGAGCCAGGGCTTTAAGAAAGCCAATATACTTTTCGGCTTCCTTGCAGTGGGGACAGCAGTCCTAGCACAATTACAATGCAGCATTCGCCCATGCTGGTTTCGCCCACAAAATCTGGAAGCTTATTCTTGCGGATGTGCCCCCATGATCAACAGAGCATCGATGTGTTTCCAACAGCAAGCACCATCCACCCGAGTCAAAGAGGTCTGCTCCCAACCTCAGTATGCTGCTCTGCAGCCCGAATCCTGTCACTAAGCATGGGGATCGCTAAGCATGGGGACCCTCTTAAGCGGTGTGGAGATCCCTAAATGGAGCCCTAAGCCCTGAGGTCTGACAGAAAGCCCCAACCCAAATCCCTAAGACAACCAAGCCCTAAAGCTCTGAAACCGTAAACCTCGAATCCTAAATCCTAAATCCCTGAACTCTGGGGCCTTGCAAGCCTTATGCCCTAAACGCCGCAAAGCCCTGAGCCCTCAGCCTTAAAGTAGCTGTTGTAGGAGTTCCTATACTCTCAACGCCCCCAAAGCCCTCAACGCCCCCCGATCTGAACGGAGCACAGGAAGCCCATGAGTGGCTGCTGAGCAAGGCAAGAGCTTTTTAAGATTGTTACGGTTCAGGGTTTAGGGCCTTGGGGTTTAAGATGGACTACGATTTAGGATGAGTTGTTGAAGGCTTGGGGTTTCTTCGGTGTTCTTGGATGCCTTCGTCATGGGGTCTGGGGTATATGATCGTATTTTTGTTTTTGCTTACAGAGTGATGTTAAGGCTTGTGATTTCGGTGTTCGGGGTTTGGGTTACTGGTTTTTCTAGGCTTAGGTTGATTACACGGATTCGGGGCCTTTGTTGCATTGACAGGGCAGAAGGGGCTTAGGGGGCAGGGAAAACAAAGGTCCTGGTACGTCCTGGTGTTGCGCAGTCTTCGCTCGAAGGGCAGGCAGGCGAAAGCACACAGGTTCTCGAGCGCCTGCCGATCTTCGATGCTCTGCCCCTCCGCGCAGCCAGCCGAGGCTGATCAGTTTCGGAGTGGTTTTATGGTCGAAGTGACTCAGTGGGTGAAGGCTGAGGGTCGCGGAGGGATGATCGATCACGGGGCATCTGCGGTGCCATATGACTCCTAGAGTCCTAGACGCATAGGGCGTTCTGGTCATTGTCTTGGTGTGATCTGGACTTGTTGTTGAGTTTATGCAAGTGATAGGCAGGCGAGTTGCAGCCTGGAGTGTAAGCAGTAGCAGGAGTGGTACTCGTCGCAGTGGTGGTAGTACTGGTGGTAGTAGTAGTGCTAGTAGTAGAAGTATCATTACTACTATGATTATTATTATTGTTGCTATTGTTCGTAGTCGTAGTTGTAAACGTAGTCATAGTCGTAGTCGTAGTAGTAGTAGTAGTAGCAGCAGCAGACCAGCAGCAGCAGCAGCAGCAAGAGTAGTAGCAGTAGTAGCAGTAGTAGCAGTAGTAGTAGCAGTACTAGCCTACTAGTAGTAGTAGTAGTAGTAGTAGCAGGAGGAGTAGTAGTAGTAGTAAAGTAGTAGTAGTAGTAGTAGTAGTAGTAGTAGTAGCCACGCCCCCCCCCCCTACCAACCACCTGGCGCCTCAACCCATCGTCATCGTCATCATCAACGAAAATTATATCTGCAGAAGATGCAGGGGCTCAGGCCCCCCTGTCTGTGACAGCTGCAGAAGNATCAACGAAAATTATATCTGCAGAAGATGCAGGGGCTCAGGCCCCCCTGTCTGTGACAGCTGCAGAAGTTGCCGATGCTCACTTGCCTTAACTGTCACAGATGCAGGGGCTGAGGCTCCTTATCTGTGACAGTTGCATAAGTTCCCGAGGCTCATTTGCGTCAGCTGTCACAACCGGTGAAGTTGCAGAGGCTCAAGCCCCAAAACTGCGACAGCAACTGGAGTTGCGGATTCGACGG
>BGNK01007835.1:2020-14506 GCA_003297005.1 Symbiodinium sp. clade A Y106
TAGCCTGGACGGAGTTCCGGCTAGAGACTTTCTTCGGGGCAACAGGGACCTGTGCCACACCGCTAAAAAAAAAGAGTGAGGGTCTGCGTCAGCTGCTGTGTCCGTGTGCTAAAGCCTAGGCGGGGTCCTGGGGAGGTGGCGGGTTAGTAACGAGGTTGCCTTCTCCGTCGTCGGCGACATCGCTAAAGCACACCGTCTGAAGCTATCCCGGGGGACCCCGACAGCCAGACGGTCTACGTGAACCTGGTGCGGACCTTCTCTCTCTCTTTTGCTAGCTACTGGTGGACCCGTACAGCAGCGTGTGTGCTAAGGCTCACGTACCACCTGCTAGGGCCATTTTTCCCCTTGAACATGCTACTCTATGCCGACGACCTCGAGTCCACCGGCCGGGCGGCTAGAGGACGTATGGGGATTCCCCTGAGCTATCTCTTCCTGGCGTCTTTGGGCTACCCCTTCAAGTGGGCCAAGACGAGGCGGGGGTTCCGGGTGCAATGGCTAGGCATGGAGACGGAGTACTCCACCTGAAAGCTATGACTCTCTCAGTAAGAGGACCGACTGGCTAGTGGAGTGGCGCCGGAAGAGCGAAGCCCGACCCTTCGCGCAGGGGCTAGGCCGCCTGGGCTTTGCTTCCGTGGCGCTAGACGCGGAACGACCCTTTGGAACGACCCTTTCTGGGACCGCTACACGCCTGGTCCTCTCTACTTGACGCTACCGACCATGCTACGGGTCCTGTGTGGATGGTTAGCCGACCGTCTTCAGTCTGGAGGCCGGCTACAGAGGCACCGCTACTGGAAGGCTCTGCTTGAGGAAGTTGAGCTATATTCCGTGGCCATTGTGCTGAAAGGCCCCACCGCTAGACGGGGGGGCAATTTTGAAGTGCCCAAAACCGTGCTACTTCATGTAGCCCGAGAGCCAAAGCTAGGCTTTGCTACGAACTCTCCAGGACGTGTTGTGGGAGGTGGCGGGAAGGATACGCTAGCTAGTGTACGAAGTCGACCTTATAACCACTAAGGACTCCAAAAGCTCCATCCGCAACTCCTGCAAGAGACGCCGAAGGCCAAGAAGGGAACAGGCCCAAGAGGCCACCCCGGCAGCCAAAGAAGCCCCGCCAGGACGGCCAAAAGTGACATGCTCGCGGCCACCGCCCGGCCTCGTTCCCTCCTGTAGCTGTGCATGGATTTGGGGCCATCGCTTGCTTTTCTACATGGACCTGCGGCCTTCTTCGAGCCGTCCTCTGCACGAGGACTCCTTTTGCGTCTTTCTTCTTTCTACTCTGCACTTGCCCAGGCTCGCCAGGCCTGCTCCACCTTCTGAGGTCATCTTTCCGGTGCCTCTTCCTTTTGCTGGTTTTTTTGCCAGAGCTACCTGCTGGCCCGAGCTTTTTAACTGTTTAACTGCTACAAAGGCCCAGACAAGGACAGGATGATCATTGATCGCCGCCTGTCAGGCCCAAGCTTGTTCATACCAATGCTTGGGATGCTCGAGGTCAACCCAGCCCGTCAGACCGTCTACTGTGCGGCGGCCGATAGAAAAGACATTCTATCATCAGCTCGGAGCTTCGGCCTCCAAGTCCCGGTCAAACGCCTTGGGCCTGCCTGGCCTCCACGCTTTCGGCTCTCTTCTTGATCAACCTGTTGATTCTTGTCCTTGCGGCGACTTCGCCCCTGCTGCCTCCGACTGTGCGTCGCGAAGCCCGCTTCTCTTTGACGCAGATCATTACCTTGTGTGCTTCGGGGCCATCGCCCAGGGCGACCACCTAGGTGTCGAAGTCGGATCGGCTGCGCGTGAGAATCTGTTGATCTCTGGCGGGTGCTTGCCTTGTCTGAGCGGCTCTGCTCTAACAGGCCTTTTCGTGGAACCTCAGGAGCCCAAGGTTTGGTCATTGATGATTTCTTCTCGGTGAGTGTTCACGACCTCCGGGATTCACGTACCCCAGCCTGTGTCGTCTACAAACGCGAGGGCCTCATAGGGTCAGATGACAAGGATTTATGGGGCGAACAGTCCGCCAAGATAGCCGGTGCCTGAAATCAATGCAAGCTGGCACGCCCGGTCCCGTGGATTGGTCACTGTAGCGTCACCCACTTCCAAGCGGATTGTGTTAGCTTTGATTACCCTTGAGACTGCAAGGCTGCCGCACGTGACGGACTCTCTTAGGCTATCGCTTGTTGGCAGCTGGACTTCGGCCGCTGATGTCGATCTTCTCGTCGGTGTATGAGGTTGCGCCTGCCGGCTCGTCCTTTGTCCTCTGTGGCGACCTGCCGCACAAGAGGTTGTCATTGCGAGCCTCCTCTCCGACTTCTCCCCTCTTGCTTCCTGTGAGTTGTCTGCCAGAGATCTACGCCACCGATGCCTCTGAGCTCAAGGGTAGTTATACTGTCGCCCAGCAGGCAGGCGTTGACGTCATCCGGGCTTGATGGAGGACGGCTTCGAAGAAGGGCGGTTATAGCAGGTTGCTTGCAAAGGAGGAGGCTGTTTTAGTGCGGTTTCGCGCGCTGTGCCCTCCGGCTCCCACTGGTCCTAAGAGGCCCTTTGCCTACCACTTTGACTTCCTCGATTGGGCCGTCGTGCGGCCAGGTTGCCGCTCCGTTGGGCCTGCTTTCAGTATACTCTCTGCAGCCCCGCCTACGATTTGGCTCAGGACCGTGCTTTTGAGTGGGTTCTGCACCTGATTCAAAAGCGCAAAATACTGAGCCTTCTCTTGGTTGTTGGCGCCTCCTGCCTTGGTTCCTCCGTTCAGGACAGCTACACTGATCCTAATGGTGGGTCTTGTGTTGGACTTCGCTGCACAGCACTCTACTCCTGCGCCCGGTCTTGTGCTGTCCCTGCCTTGCTGTGCTGTGTTGGGCCTGGCGGCGCTAAGCTGGGTCCCTTCAGGGCTGCACCTGTCTTTGCGCTTTTGGAGGTAGTGCCTGCGAGGATTGCAAGTTCCTCGCTTTTGGCCTTGACCCTGCCTCTCTTTCAGTGCCTTGCTGTCATCGCGGACGGTCTCTTCGACCACCTGCACATCAGCAGCCTTTTCTCCCTTCTCTTATGGCCCAGGCTCTTGCCACTGGCTTTGATTCTGTTCTGCGTCGAGTGTCCCATGTCAGCTCTGTCCTGCGGCTTCAGCCCGACGGTCTCGAGACTACCTCCTGAATGACATTGTCCTGTCCCTCCGCTGGCTGGGAGCCTGGCGACGCGTGGTCTTCGAAAAGCGTCGTCTCACATCAACATACACTTGAAGCGGCATCGATCTTGCGCCTGCTCCGTAGCCTCGCTGCCACAGGCTCCTGCCGTGTTGTTATCTTGGTTGATTCTGCGGTTGCGCTCCATGCTTGTGCGAAGGGTCGCAGCCCTTCGCGAGGTCTCTCGCCTATCCTCCGGAAGATTGCAGCACTCTGCCTCATGCGCTTTCCACTTCGTACCCACACGGCTGAACCCGGGAGACTGCCCTACCAGGGACCTCCCTGTCCCTGAGCCGTCTGCCTTCTCCTTTTGGCGCGACTTGTCGCAAGACGAGCGCCGATGGGCTTCGAATTGGGCCCGCCTCTGTGTTTGCGCGGGCCTCCTGCATTCCGGCCTGGTCTTGGCTGGCGTCTTCACCGTCGTACCTCCAAGGCCTTCGACTCCACCCTTGGCTACCCCGGCGAGGGACCTTTCTTCAGGGTGTTCTGGGTTGGTTTCTTTGGGGTTGCCGCCTTGGCTGTGCCGAGCCATGTTTTTGCAGCCTCGCCACGCCACACACAAGAAACGGTCCTTTGCGCGGTCGACCGTAGTCCTGGCTGAAGGTCGCCCGGTTGAGGCTGTTACTCAAAAGCGCCGAGATAAGCTGCTGCAGGCTTTTACGGACTGGCTGGCTCTACAGGAGACTACTTTTGCCGAGCTGCTCGAGCTGACTTAGTACGAAGCGTCTGAATGGTCTGCTGGTGAACTATGGCAGACAACTCTTCGAGGCCGGATGGCCCTATTCCCACTACTCTGAGGTTGTAAACGCCATCTCGAGCAAGGAGCCAGCCCTTCGGTGCAGTCTACAGCCTGCCTGGGATCTGGCCTTCTGCTGGCTTCGTGAAGAACCTCACAGCCATCATGTTGCACTTCCCTGGCAAATTCTGATTGCTGCTGTTACCTTAGCTGTAGCTTTGATGTGGGGATGGCCAAGGGTTGCAGGTGGCTCTTACGTGGGGCGCTGTTATGCGCATTGGCGAATCCCTTTCTGCTTGTAGGTCCGACCTCCTGCTTCCGGATGACTTCAATGGGACCATCAGCTATGCGCTGCTGTCGATCAGCGAGCCCACAAGACTGACTCGCTTTCGAGCTGCTAGGCATCAATCTGCTAAGTTGGACCAACCGGACTGGCTTGAAGTGGTACAGTTTGCTTTTGGTGGTCTTGCTCTACAGTGCAAGCTTTGGCCCTCTTTTCCTTCGACTTTGCGACGCAGGTTTGATGCTCTGATGTCCAGGCTGGGCACAAACCGTTGGGAGGGTCAGGGGAGTCGCTCCGTTGACCTTGGCTCTCTTAGGGCTGGAGGTGCGACCTGGCTTCTTCAAGCCTCCGAGGATTCCGAGCTGGTCCGGCGCAGAGGCAGATGGCTGAATGCTAGGACAATGGAGATTTATATTCAGGAGATATCGTCCCTGCAGTTTGTACACCGTTTGGCGCCCCAGACCAGACGACGGGTGTTTTCGCTGCTGGACAACTTCAGGACCGTGCTGTTCATCGCGGGACAGCTTCTGGAGGCCTCGACTCCTACAGAGCAGTGGTTTTCTTTCTTTGCCGGTGGTGTGCGCCATATGTAAAATGTGGTATGGGAGAAGTGGTCGGAGGCAAAATGCCGATTTAGCTGTGGGACAACTGCTGACGCAGTGCAGAAAGGTCGACCGAAAGGTAAACGGAAGGAACCAGCCAGGAGGTCCTTCAGGACCGCACCTATGAGCCAGAGGAATAGATTTCCAGAGCCGCCCTCGTTTGAGCGGCGTGGGTCTCTGCGCACGCTAAAGCACTTTCAGCTGATGCTCATTGGCGAGAGAGCCACTCGAACTGTCTTCTGTTTTCAGCAGTATGCTGGTCGTGCATGTCTGCATTTTAAAGGTAGCAGCACTCGACATGATGCATGCCTCTTTGAGTTGCAATATGAAAGGGTACCCTGAGGGACAGTGATTCACCTGCATTTTTGGCAGGGACCCTGAATCATCTGGGTCCTTGGTTCAACCCAAGACGGATCGATCAGGAATTTCCATCGGTCCTAGACCGTTTTCGTAAAGGGTACGCAATGAACCTGAGCACGAACTGCCTGGTGGCGCCGGTGGGTCAGTTCGCGAAGCTGACTACGCGATTCAATGCTTTCGAGCATATGGTCGAACGCACCAATCAATCCGTCACTGATTGATCAGGTCAACAGCCACAAGAACACTTTGGCTCAAAAGCTTGCGAGCAGCATCAGCGGCATTGAAAGTTGTACGGACGTCGCAACGTCGATATGATGAACTTGCTGCAGAGTCTCTTCCATGATGTGCCCTGTGAGAATTCACCCACAGGTGAAACTGACGAAGATAAAGATTGTGATCCTGCGAACAGTCCGGACACACATGCCCATTGGGATGCCAACCAAATACAGCAGAAGGAAGGAATGGTCAATCGCAACGCCAGCGAATTCGAGAGGTCGTGTCTTCTGATGACCAACGGCACAGAGCTAAGGCCGAGGCATAACGAAGAGCCTCAAGCTGAAACCCCGCCAGCAGCTCCCAAGCTGAACAAGCACGATTAGAACCCGAGTCTGTGCTAGATGTATCCTTCAGAAGAGCCGAAGCCCGATTCCTCGGGATAGGACAGTCTGATGACTCCTACCAAGGAGCAGACTCGGATCCTGACGAGCCTCATCCGCAAGCCACTGCGGAAAAGCTTGCAGCCAGACAACGAAAGAGATTGAATTCGAAGAGTTCGCTGGTTTTCACAACAACGAAGGTTAAAAAGCATTGGCTCTTTCTACAGCAAAGATGCCGTGCATTAATTAATGCAAACTAGCCGCAGTAAGTAGGACCTGGTCTTGTGCAGTGAGATAGCCTTCCCCAACCTCAAACCTTTGCTCGCTTTCGCGACAGCAAAAGCAGGTGAGCGCGCCGTTCTTGAACCTTAATTGTTTTTGACATGCATGTTTATATGCTATATGATCGCATGTGTGGATGGCCAGAGTCTAAGATCACCGTCATGCTTACAGCAAAAAAGAAATCAATGTCTGTTAGAAACTCTAATGCTTAAGGCCCGCCTTGCAGAGTGCTTTGCTGCAATGACATGTTGCAATCATGACATGGCCGCTGCAATCATGAATGCACACTCCGTTTCATATTCAGCTCAAGTGGTTCTCACAGCTTTTACACCTAGGCTCTTTTAGCGAGACGTGCAACCTGCTGCTGCTTGTGCTAGGCAGGCCATGAGGTCTAAGGACCATAAACTACCCCGAACACTCCCGGTGGAGTGGGGAGGACTTCAGGGGCATGGGGGTGCGGGTGGGTGCGGCGGGGTGTGCGCTTGCGCATATGCGTGTTCGCGCGTGCATGCGCGCGTGGATAAACCGGGTGCCTGTGCGTTCTTTATCCTGCAAACATTTGCTACCAAGTTTATTAATCAATCAGTATTGGCATTGCCGCGACGTGATCATATTACACATCCTTACAGAGCACAGACCACAATGGCAAAGGACGGCCTGGCTGGCTGGTGTGACCGGTCCATGCATCTTTGCTTGGGCTTGGCATTGTGGAACGGCAAGGAACGGGCGACTCTTGAGAATGCACTAGCCTCGAACCGTTGACAGTCCTGCTTTGCACGCGAGGATCCCATCCTCAAGGACGGGGCCAACATTGCAGACTGCCTGGCATCCTTGGACATGAGAGGCTTAGACCTGTCCTCGCAGCAGCGTTTCGGCCATCGGACAGGAATTCCTAGCTGCTTGCACCAGCCAAGCCTGACTCAAGGCCCCAGTGTAAGCCAGCAAGCCAGTGACAGCTAGTGGGAGGTTTGAAGACTTTGGGTCCCTTGAAGCCTGCAATCTGGTGATGGCCTTTGATTGGCAAGTCTTGTGGAACCAAGTCTTGGCCTTGGCCCTGAACCTGCAGACCCTCGGCTTGAATGCCAGCATCTTGCTGTCTGCGATGTGTCAGCCGTCGGACCCAGGATTTGGTTCGTTCGCCAGGCCGTGAAGAGACTCTGTTGGGGAGGTGACACATCACGACGTGTCATGAACTCTCTGATAGGTACTCCGCAGGCCTGCTCCACCCCTTTTCACAACAAGTGCAGAACGGGCGAAATTGCAGGCAGACAGTGAGGAGACCACGCTTCTGAAAACAAAAATCCCAATGCTTCTGCCTCTGGCAGAGTGGCAGAGGACCGATGTGTGTGCATCGAGATCCTGGGGCCTGGAGGCGCGCGGCTTCGGCTGGGAACAGTGAACAGCTGTGAGCCACTAGAGCCATGTCAGTAGGCCTTCCGGGTCACGGAGCCCTTGTGAAACATGAAGCACTGCTTATTTCCTGCCTCCGAGGTGTGGACCAGCTGCGAGCTTCATTGGATTCTTGGGCCGTGTGTGGCTACAACTTGATGAAGGAGGGAGCACCGGGGCCCAGAGCGCGGCAGCTTTGCGCAGACACGTCAGACTGCGCTGGCACCTGACTGATCAGGACTTCGGCAGCCAGCGGATAACGTGTCCTCCTAAGCCTCTCCGACCTGATCTCGCTGTTGTGCGAAACAAGGCCCCCCCAATGCGAGCTTTTGTGATCGCTGCGTGTTGGGAGAATCTCCAGGCCTTCAGTATCAACTATGCAGATGTCTGCATCCGATGGGGTTTGTACGAGTCGGCCCTGCGCTTCGTGGGATGGCCCATCGTCCCAGGCTTCGACCTCGCAGGCGCAAGACGCTGCTACAGGGCCCTTGTAAGACCCGCTTGAAACGTGTCTGAGTTCTGCGCTCCACGGCGCGGAGGTGAGGTGGAGCTGGCGGGAGAGGATTCCGGCCTCGTCGCGGGCGATCGGGTCTTCGGCTGCAGCTTCTTCGGTTCCTATGCGACTCGCTGCTCGGCCAAAGCGGCTTGCGCCCCTTGCGCCCCTGGGCCTGCGCTCCACCACAATGCCGCGGATACTGGCAAGCGCTGAGGCGTCGTGGTGCCCAGAACGCAGCTCCTGAAGATGCCCAAGGCAAAGCCGGGGCCGCCGGGGCGACCGGGGCAGGGCAGTCAGAGTCAGCAGTCGGCTTCAACCGCGCGCTCATCTCGGCTCAGGGCCTGGGCTTCGAGGTGGCAGCGGCGCTGCCCTGCGTCTTTGTCACGGCGCTGCATGCGGTGCACCTCGCTGGCGCCTGGCCAAACGAGCTGCTCGCCTCAGGCCTGTACTCTAGACTCTAGATTTCGACGAGATGATGCACGTTGTGATTGATGATACGTCTGTTACCTGCTCAGTCTGCTCAGTCTGCTAGTGCTGCTAGTGCTAGTTTCGGTTTCGTCAAAGCAGGTTGGGGTTCCGATCTGGTCCCTTCAAAGCCTTCAAAGCCTTCGCAGCTTCGCAGGCCGGGATGCCTTGGTGCACTCGGCTGCAGGAGGGGTGGGCGACATGCTCTGCCAGGCCTGGCCCGGGCCCCTGGGGGCCCCTGGGCTGGGCGCTTTCAGCTGTGCGAAATTTGAAAGCGAGTGCTTGCGGCTTGCGGCCCTGCAGGTCCTGCGGATCTGTGGGCTTCGCGTCATCGGCGTCGTCGGGCAGCCAAGCAAGGTCAAGTCCTGCAAGGCCTCTGGGAGAGCTGACACGTCCGAAGTGGCAGCCTGGCGACGGCAGGCGGATGTGGTTATCGACAAGTCAAGCGATGATTGGGCTCTTCGGCTCTTGGAGCTTCCAGATCTTCCTCTTGGGCGAAAGCTCAGGTCAAAGCAGCCCAGCAACATGCACCTAACGGCTACCGTGCCGTGTTCGACGCCAATGGCGTCGCAACTCTTAAAGACACCCGGCAGCGAAGCTTATGCCAGATAAAGATCACAACACAAAATTAGACAAACATGCAACTCAGCTGCACGAAAGCTCGGGATGGCTACCCGAGACGTCCTACGAGCTGCTGGGCAAGAATGGTCGCTTGGTCGTGTGGGGCCTTGAAGCGGATATTTTCGGGCGTTTGTAGCACGAACCTCCTTGCCAGGTACGGCTTCCACTCCAACCTTCCCAAGTGCGACGGGGGCTTGGGGATGCTTTCGCCCTGGAACTGGCTCCGCATGGCGGTGGACCTGGCCAGGACACCCCACTTCGATGCTTGGCAAGCGATAGCCGTGCTGGATCGTCGGTTGCTGCGAACGTGAGCCTGCCGAGGATCCCATGGACCTGACGCTGGACACTAAGGTCGGCCATGTGCGGGCCATGCGATCTCGAGAGAGTGCACTTTGTGGCTTTGTGGTGCCTGCAGGCCGTGCTTGGATTCAACTTGCCCCACGTCTGCAACGGGAGTCCCCAGAGGCTGCTCCGCTGCTTGATAGATACCGAATACCGAGGAGCTTCTTCGCCGACGAGACGGAGACTTGCGGGAAATACTTCGCACAGATGAGTGAATGGCTGGACGCAGGCAAGATCACAGCCGCTCAGCAATCAGAATGAAAACATTCTTTCGCTGGTAGCCCCCACTCGACTTGTGTCTCCTCAGGTGCCACCGGTGCAAACATTTACCTTGTCAGCTGCACGAGAAGCACACAATGTTCTGACCTCCGGACGTAGTGTAGGCAAGCTGGTGGTGGTAACCTGACCGCGAGATGAAATCGCAGTTGCTCCGCTGTCTGTCTGCCTTGTCTGCCTTGGCTTCATCTGCGATGTGCAAAGATTCGTCAGGAGCGGCTCTACGGTTTGTCAAATCCGCAGGGGAATCACGGTGAGGATGTGAAGGAGACTCTTACTCTGCCCGATTTGGTGTCTGTCGGGGTGGCTTCTGTCAGGAGCTCTACTACTACTTGGATGCCACGCCCACGCACAGCTACATGAAGATGATATACAAGTATCCACAGGCATGTCAAGCAGGGCGATACCTTGAGGACAGTAAGCCAAGCAGGCCGAGTATCCCTACGACGAGCTCCGGCGAGTGAACTTTGAAAGAAAGAAGGACCCGCAGCTGCTGTGCCTCGGCAGTCGATTATGGCTTTGGACACTGCAACGTCCTTGGAGCCTTTCACTTGAAGAAAGTAGGGTCAACGATGCGGGCAATCTGTGCAGGGAGTACGAGCTGCTGGACACTGGGATCCTGGATGACAACAAGTACTTCGACGTCGTTGTCGAGCGCAGCACCCATGGCAACCTTAGAGACTTCAGAGAGAGAGCGCTCGTGAGCCTCCGCAGCCCGCAGCCGCAAAGGTACGCCCAAGCTGACCTGGACGACACTCTGGTGCCGTGCAAGAGCGGCGAAGTAGTTATAGGGGCACATCCGACACATGGAGTCTCCGGTCTGAGCCGGTTGCCAAGAATCCTTCAATCATTGTCGTCGTCTGCTTCGACACTTTGAATATGAAGTTGTTTTTTCTATTATTGGGCCTGATGGATCCTTTGGTGAACTGCACAGCACCAATGACATGTAGATACGATAGAAAGTCTCAGTTCTAAAGAGGTAGTAGGACTCAAGGCTGAAAAGCTCTAGGCAATTCGCGGTGAGACACTGCAGGTACGTGGTTCCAGCGTCCCAGAACCATATCAGCACACTCTGAAATGCGTCTTTGTTAGATGCCCACTTGTCAGGTGTGGGGCATCCCCCGGCATTTCGTCATCGCGAGTAATCCCATCAAAGTATTTCATGCAAACTTAGCGACGACACAAGACTTACCTATCACTTCCTTAGGTACATTGCTTCCACACACACACACACACACTGAGAAAGTGCTGGTTGCACTCTCGGACAGCTTTAGTTGCACGATGGTGACATGTGATAATGTTGGTAATCGTGATCATCGCACTTATGAGAAGAGAGTTTTGTGCCAGGTATGCCAGACCAAAGGAATGGCATACGAAAACGAGGTGAAATGATCCATCGGGAGTATGGTTTCGGCCCTTGCTACGCTAGATGCAAAGGAATGGTGTAGCACGAAATGAAATGACATGAAATGAAAGATGAGCGAAGATGAGTGCCCCGCCAGCTGCCCACGACGGGGCCCAGGCGCAGGCAAAGCAGGTACGTTTTCCGGAAAACTTCGTTGGACGGAGTCCCCCTGCACCCCCTCCGTCCCGGTGCAGAAAGATGGGTTGCGAGCCCCTGATCTCCCGAACGAGAGAAGTTCACACACACACACACACACACACGCACACACACAGTCCATCCGACAGTGCTTTGGTGGATGCATTAGCTCTGTACTGCAGGCACTTTACAGCATTAGCACTCATGTCAGGCACTCATGGCATGTTGACGGAGTAGAGAAGAGTCATGGAAGTACGAATAGGCGGGACAGACTATAGCCAGCGGAAGCAGCAGCTCGCACACAGACCCCTTTAGAGTTACCAGATGCGTATGCCGTCCTGCGCAAGCACTCATGTCTCGCCCTGTTCGCGGGTGAGAGGGTTCCAATAAATCCAGATGAAGGGGCTTTCGGACTCACAATCGGGAGGCTCAGAATACCTATAGCGAGAACGGAGGTGAAGGGGAGAGAGAAAGAGAACCCAGAAGGTGGAAGTCAACGTATCCCTTTCAAGGAGGATTGCCTCCGATGGAGACCACCACGGCGCCGTGACGGAAAGCGGTTGTTGATACACTGAGAAACTGTTGGTTGCACTCTCGGACAGATTTGGTTGTGCGATGGTGAATGATGTTGGTAATGGTGATGATGAGGAGAGTGCGGGGACGCCGGTGCGTCATCGCACTTATGAGATGAAAGTTTTGTACGAAAACGAGGTGAAATTATCCGTCAGGAGTATGGTTTCGGCCCCTTGCTACGCCAGACGCAAAAGAATGACGTAGCACGAAATGAAATGAAAGACGAACGAAGCTGAGTGCCCCGCCAGCTGCCCACGACGGAGCCCGGGCGCAGGCAAAGCAGGTAGGTTTTCCTTCGAAACCTTCAATCAGGAAGCCTCTGCGCGCAATTTTCCATCAACCTGATGGCAGCATCTTGAAGGTGATTCTTTGTCCTAAGAAGCAGCTTGAACGCAGGATGACAGCGACGAGGTCTTTAGGAGATGACTGTTGCATTCCCAATCGTGCTCAACTCATTCTTGATTTCTTGAAGAGTAAACGGAATGCACAACTCCCAGGACCTCGACGCAGGTTTCGGAGCACGTTGCAATTCGCGCAACCTGTGCTTACAACAGGCGGACTTTCTCATTGCGCGCGCAAACAGCGGACGTGCACCGCTAAACCCGCTAAACCCGATAAACCCGCTAAACCCGATAAACCCGATAAACCCGCTAAACCCGATAAACCCGCTAAACCCGATAAACCCGCTAACCCCGATAAACCCGATAAACCCGCTAAACCCGACAAACCCGATATCAGGGGCAGCCCCTCAGTCCAAGGCC
>BGNK01007836.1:0-14963 GCA_003297005.1 Symbiodinium sp. clade A Y106
GTGAAAAAGTCGGGCAGGGCTGCGGAAGTGTGGTCCTAGACCGAAGCAAAGCAAAGAACTTCGCAAGAAGCACGTGTCTGCGGGCGACAGCCCTTCTCTGTGCTTGTGCCAAACGCCTTGTGCCTCATACTACATAGCGTATCACTGAATGGAAATCCCCTACTTGCAACTCATGACTCGGCGCATCCATGTGTGTCAGGTGTCGAGAAGATGCGTACACTATATATTAGGGCCCTCAATCCTCCCAGCCACAAGCCTGGGCCTTTGCGACTCGCCGCCGAACATCCTGGCTATACGGAAGTAAAGCCGACTTTGCGGCCAAGGTTGACAGATGAAGCACTCTGCATTCCCGTCTACGACAGGCAGAAGCTGATGGTTCCGAGACTGAGACTGTAGTCGGCCTACAAGAAGCCATGTTAAAGTCCGTCCAAATTAGCATTAGTGAACAGCAGCTTGCAAGTTGCACTGGTTCGGTACTTGAGGATTTTGAATTGACACAGTTTGCCACCACCGTGGGAGACCGAAGGCACAAGCCTTTGCAAGATGGGCGACAAACATGGGGGACACAACAGCTTGAACACATCTCCTGCCAGAGCACTCTACACTGTTGCAAACAAGACGCTCTGTATGTTTCCGGTCTGGGGTAAAAACAGTGTACGCTGAATCCCTTCTGAGAGCCGGCAGCTGTCAAAAAGACCTACAGACTGCTACTTATGCACAGGACTGCGGGACTGCAAACTTGGGCAAACCTGCCTCAGGCCCCGATGACAACGACATATGTTCCTCCCCACCGGTTAACTTTGACTTGAGCCAGAATGACGAGTGAGTGTATCAGGGAGCAGTGCTGTGCTGCTCGTTCGGACTGCGAAGCTTGTGAAACATGTGCACACTTAAGCAGCATGTTCTGGTAACGACAAGTCCCGCCCGTCCCTCGGAGTGTCTGTCACTCCACACCAGTCTCAACAGCGTCTTGCCCTCGCCCCCCTGCATGTCCAAAACCACTGTTAATACCGCAACAGACATACATGGAAAAAACTGATCCAACAAAGACATGCCTGCCGAAAACTTGTCGGAAAATTAAGCTATGCTTCCACCCACATGTGCGTGCACACAAGGCAGAACGAAGTGGCGACGATACTTGTCCGTGCATGATGTTCTCAATTCAACTTGAGACTGCGAAGGATGAATACCTTTGAAGCGGATCGACTTCGAATCCACCGATCTGAGCACAGCTGGGTGCGGCCTTCCCGCAACGGCCACTGAGCCAGCAAGTGGTCTCTTACACGTTGTGGACATGCGTTGTGGACAGGTTAGGTTCGATAAGACCAAGGATATCTCATGCTACAGCCCGGGAGATGACAGAATTGAAAGGAAGCATCTTTTGTCTCACAGCCACCGCCTTACACGGCTCCATATGTTCCATGTTTCGGACACGGCGCCGATTTTCAAGGTAGGGCCTAGTGGTGAAGCTGATGGGCGGCTAGGCGGCTAGGACGGGACTGCACTGGAAGCCACGAGCTTGTCACGCAAAATGGGGCTCAGGGCAGTCACGCGTGGTCATGGCGGGATGAAAACGGTCTGCTGCCTGGCCCTTGAGCTAGCTGCGTCAGGCTGCATCATGGCCAGAGCACTGTTCACGTAACCGCCATGTCAGCTTGACATTAGGTGGCGTGCCTTTGTGCAGCCACCAAGGACTGCGGCACGATGGCGGATTTTGGAAATGACAAAAGGCCGAGAGGTTACAGGTCCAAATGTAGGCTCGGAATCTTCGCCCATCTTAAAAATTGCTTAGCTGGCGGCACAGCGCGGAGTCTAAACACCGCAGAGACGCAGGCTTTGGCGTCAGCTGAAGCAGCTACATGTGGTTCATAATGCTCATTCACCCCGGCAAACAAAATTCGTCCACACCCCTGCGAACACACAGAAACGAAATGTGCACGAATAATGGAACCTCACCCGAACGGTCTCAACTTTCATGCAAGCTTCAGCCTCCCAGGCACGACCAGGTTGTCGTCGCACGCCTGAGGGGCAGGCAAGCGCTTCAGCTTGCTTTCGGTGCTCCGGGAGTGTGTGTAACAGTTGGCTCCAAGTGAGACTTCCGCAGGGTTTCCGAATGTCGTCGGCCTTGCCGCCGGATCAAGAGCCGCAAAGACTTAGCTTGCTGATACATCACTGCATAGCAGGTCTGAAAATGAAGCTCAGCGAGCTGCCCTTGGCATCCCGAGCCAGAAACACAAAGCTGCTCAAGCTGCTCAGGCCGTATCCACAGTTTGAACTCTGCATGCTGCGGGCTTTGCATCTTGGCAGCCGCAAGTCAAGATCCAGAGCTGGCCACCAAGCTTTTCGCCATATCTAAGATTGCGGGAGTTCAGCTTCGAAGTTTTGTTGGCTTGCTTTCGGGGGAAGAAGTGCGGACAAGTAGTTTGCCAGATCGTCCATGCTAGGTTGCTGGGACAGCCGTCCTTGTCCAACGTTGACACGGCCAGGTGCAACACGGGAAAGGGTCGGCCGTACAGTCAATCCCAACGGCACAGAAACAGCTTCAGACGCTCCAGCGCCACGGAATTCCTAAGCAACTCAAGGCAGATCCGCGACGCGTAGTCCCGCTGCTCCAGACTGCTTGGAACCGACAGGTCCGAGGAAACAATTGAACCCCCAGGTGCGTGGCTGAGTTGGTCTTGGACAGAATGTGAAATGAAAGCAGCGATCGTTATTCTGAGCCCTCAATACAACAGTTTGTATAGAGGAACAAGTGGCAAAGCTTTGCAGACTAAACTTTCGCTCAAGAGCCTCTGACAGAGCTCAGCGCATCACCGCGAGACTGCACCTTTCAGCCAGGGCGCCGGTGCAAAATGAAGCTTGCGGTTTGTAGGCTAAGACGCGAAAACCGTGTAAAGCGACCTTTGCGAACTTGTTGCGCCAGGCTCCCACCGCCACTGCAATGGAAAGGCATGACCGCAAAGGTGAGGAAACACAAATGTTACCTGCATGTGAAACAGTTGCAGAGGCCGGCCGTCAGGCTGATGCCGATAATGTCAAGATGCATCTGATGTCTGCATGATGCTCATGTTGTCTCGGTGATGTGACAGGTGTCCGAGGCATCTTGACACCAAGCGCTGCCTTGTTCCACGTGTAGCTTGCTTGGTCGTCGTGCTTCGGCCAGGCCCTGAGGCTGCCTTTGATACAAAGCGTCCCTTCCAATGTTGGCGGCCGAGCATTCGCAAACATGTGCAGTCATGCCGCCATGCCTCCTGGAATTCCTTCACCGTTTCATATTTCTCAGAGGTTGTTACCGCCTGCAGCCGTCACGTCGAGATGTTGCAATATGACGCCTGCAGAACTTCTCGGAAGAGACAGATAAGCGCCTAGTGCTAGCAGAAAATTTCTGTTAGGAATGTCCTTCCAGCGATGAGCACCAGCAGTGGAAGCAGGAAGACCCACTGGATTTCGAGGCTGGAGGAAGGTGAGCGCACCGCATCTCGAGCATGCATCTTGAACATCTTGAGTATTTTCGCCACCTGTCCGAACCGGATGTGCAAAAAACTTGAACCTTTTGTTCGGGTTGAAATCGCTTTGTCGTGTTTGCAGCTTCGGTCTCTAGGGCACGGCGTCGCGAGTGTCGCGAGTGTCGCGAG
Organism: Symbiodinium sp. clade A Y106; assembly: GCA_003297005.1. Classification (NCBI taxonomy): domain Eukaryota; class Dinophyceae; order Suessiales; family Symbiodiniaceae; genus Symbiodinium; species Symbiodinium sp. clade A. Next base: position 3,636 of record BGNK01007836.1, read on the forward strand.
TGTCGCCGTGGCCACTGAGAACGCCGCACTGCAAGCAAGCTCACATACCCAGAAGGAGAAGTCTCGCGCACTCGGAGCCCAGACCTTGCATTCCGAGGCACGAAAGGCGTTCGCAGCTCACTTCACCAGGCGCCTGGGGCCCGCCGCCCAGCCCAGGCCCAAACCCACCCAAGGTTCCGAAGGTTCCGCGTCTGCTCCGGGCTCTGCTTTGGGCTCTGCTAGGGCTCTGCTAAGACGTCAGAGAGACGTGGCATCCATCCCAGCCAACACCAACTGCAAAGCATCGAAGTCATCGAGCGCCGAGGAAGATTTGGTCTTGGTGGCTGAAGCTTCGACTCCGGCCTTAGCCGCCCTTCTCGCCACCTTAGCCGCCTTGGCCTTACAGTCGCAACGCTTCAGTTGAGCTGAGCTTTGGGAAAGTTGAGATGATGGGAGGAGCCTACGGCCTGACGTCCAAGCGGCTTTCCTTCAAGGCCATGGCAGAAATAAGCTCCTCTTGGGCATCGTACGTCCCTAAACCCACGCGGATCTAAATCACAGGTCCAAAGATAAGCATGCGACGCGATGGGTGCATCACAAGCAGCTCCCGCAAGATGCAACGGTCCCGGTTGTGACAAACGGACCACACGCTCTTTCGATACAATCGGCGGTGCAAGCAGGCATCCACATCTTCTAGATCCCTGCATCTGTAGCGTACGCCGGTTATGCATCGCAAACCTGCTGGAGGGTGCAGGAATCACTCGGCTCTGTGTGGGAAACATGGTGCTTCTGCCGCTGCTCGCTGCCCTGAAACAGGCACAGAGGCACAGAGTGGACTCCTTTAAGAGAACCACCGAACTTCGTTTGAACTCATCAAGAAACGACCTGTGGAAGCTGCACCAAAGCCTGTGCCGGTGTCTGAATGCGTTGAAACGGAAGAAGCCTTCTCTCGCAGGACCCCGCATGTGGGGCGTTTGCAGGAATTACTTCCTCGGACAGTGCGCTGCGCTCCAATCTTGAAGGCAGACCTTCTTTGGAGAAGACGATCAGCAACGAAGATCTGCAACGTGTAGAGGCTGCATGCTTGCTCGCCCTCCTGGACGGCGCGTCTCGCAAGAGCANGAAGGCAGACCTTCTTTGGAGAAGACGATCAGCAACGAAGATCTGCAACGTGTAGAGGCTGCATGCTTGCTCGCCCTCCTGGACGGCGCGTCTCGCAAGAGCATCTGTGGCAGACGCCACCCTTCTCAGCAGCACAACCTGCGAAATCTACGGGGCCCTGATCAGTCTTGAAATATAGACCTATCCAGCCGTGTTGCACCCTGGGCAAGCACTAGGGCTCAGGACCAGAAGCGAGACTTGCGTGCCGGACGGCACAATCTCAAGCGAAGCAGCAGTGTCGCTTGCATGTGCCCTGCGCCGAGAATGCAAGTTTAGGTAGGACACACCNCTTGGACACGATGCGACGATGCAATGAGTTCCCGGGACACTGCTCCAGACTCTACACGGCTGAGTTCCGTGAAGAGAGCGGTCAAGCATCACACACGCCAACGTCGAGAAGTTGATCACTGCAGCCGGACGGAAAGGGATGATGCTTGCGTGGCAAGTCGCAATGGCACTTGCCAGGTCTCTGTTGCCTCAGAAGGCTCCGAACACAGAGGTCAAGCTGTCGCATCCAAGCCTGCTGTTGGCAGGAGCAGATCGAGGTTCGACGGATCGCAGCCACGGCCTCGTACTTCAAGACCCAAGCATGACGGCTCTTGCCGACACCGGAAAAGAAACCTCCATCAAGTTCAGCTGCTGGAAACAAGTGGGGGGCGCCCATGAGGCCAATCTCAGCACCAGAAGACGGGCACTAGACAAACAAGTCGCTGCCGCTTAGTCGCTAGGCCGCTCCTCTGATGCGGAGGCCCAGGCTGCGCGGGCGCGTGCACAGGTGACCCCTCTGTGTGAGGTCTGCGGGGCCTGCGGGGCCAAGGGGGTTGGGGCGGCCAGGGTAGCTGAAATCTGCAGATCGTGCACATCGTGCACCTCCTAACTCAATGCTCATTAAACAGAGAAGTGAGAGTTTGGTAGGACGGAACCATGCCAAACACCGAAGGGGCTCTTTCACTTTACAGGACCCGCATGCAGCAAGGATTGAGGCTGAGTGAAGGTGCGGCTCAGGGCTTTAGGACAGCTCCCAGCTAAAGCCATTTGCACACACACCCCGGACATCGGAGCTTTCCTACTTTATCGAGTTCTTCAACCGTTCATCTACAAATCTAATGAGAAACATGAGAAAGAAAGCACCCCAGGCTCGGACCCGGACATGAGCATCTGAGCCTTGTAATGGCACAGCAGGCTTCTGGCGAGTCTGGCACCGGACCCCGCATGTGGGGCGTTTGCGGGAATTACTTCCTCGGACAGTGTGCTGCGCTCCAATCTTGAAGGCAGACCTTCTTTGGAGAAGACGATCAGCAACGAAGATCTGCAACGTGTAGAGGCTGCATGCTTGCTCGCCCTCCTGGACGGCGCGTCTCGCAAGAGCANGAAGGCAGACCTTCTTTGGAGAAGACGATCAGCAACGAAGATCTGCAACGTGTAGAGGCTGCATGCTTGCTCGCCCTCCTGGACGGCGCGTCTCGCAAGAGCATCTGTGGCAGACGCCATCCTTCTCAGCAGCACAACCTGCGAAATCTACGGGGCCCTGATCAGTCTTGAAATATATAAATATAGGCCTATCCGGCCGTGTTGCACCTTGGGCAGGCACTAGGGCTCAGGACCAGAAGCGAGACTTGCGTGCCGGACGGCACAATCTCAAGCGAAGCAGCAGTGTCGCTTGCATGTGCCCTGCGCCGAGAATGCAAGTTTAGGTAGGACACACCNGCACTAGGGCTCAGGACCAGAAGCGAGACTTGCGTGCCGGACGGCACAATCTCAAGCGAAGCAGCAGTGTCGCTTGCATGTGCCCTGCGCCGAGAATGCAAGTTTAGGTAGGACACACCTGAAGCAATGCCTTTTGAACCGATCCTGCTTAAAACATGCTTCTGAACAACCTGAACTCCCATCAGCAGCTCAATTCTCCTGGAAGTCGCCACGGTGGCCCGCTTGCTACCCTTGCACGGCAAGGATCTGAAAGTGCTGCTGCTACTGTACGGTGGCTGCAGGCTTCGGTGTTAAGAGTTTTTCAGCAGCCTTCAGAGCTTCTGGAAGAAACGCGGGCTCAAGCTTTGCCCAGCTGGTAGTAGCCATGTAGCCATGGATCTGGGCACGGCACCGAACCGACTTTCTTCATGCAGCGGACCTCCCGACAGCCCTCTTCACATCGGCTTGGACACGATGCGACGATGCAATGAGTTCCCGGGACACTGCTCCAGACTCTACACGGCTGAGTTCCGTGAAGAGAGCGGTCAAGCATCACACACGCCAACGTCGAGAAGTTGATCACNCTTGGACACGATGCGACGATGCAATGAGTTCCCGGGACACTGCTCCAGACTCTACACGGCTGAGTTCCGTGAAGAGAGCGGTCAAGCATCACACACGCCAACGTCGAGAAGTTGATCACTGCAGCCGGACGGAAAGGGATGATGCTTGCGTGGCAAGTCGCAATGGCACTTGCCAGGTCTCTGTTGCCTCAGAAGGCTCCGAACACAGAGGTCAAGCTGTCGCATCCAAGCCTGCTGTTGGCAGGAGCAGATCGAGGTTCGACGGATCGCAGCCACGGCCTCGTACTTCAAGACCCAAGCATGACGGCTCTTGCCGACACCGGAAAAGAAACCTCCATCAAGTTCAGCTGCTGGAAACAAGTGGGGGGCGCCCATGAGGCCAATCTCAGCACCAGAAGACGGGCACTAGACAAACAAGTCGCTGCCGCTTAGTCGCTAGGCCGCTCCTCTGATGCGGAGGCCCAGGCTGCGCGGGCGCGTGCACAGGTGACCCCTCTGTGTGAGGTCTGCGGGGCCTGCGGGGCCAAGGGGGTTGGGGCGGCCAGGGTAGCTGAAATCTGCAGATCGTGCACATCGTGCACCTCCTAACTCAATGCTCATTAAACAGAGAAGTGAGAGTTTGGTAGGACGGAACCATGCCAAACACCGAAGGGGCTCTTTCACTTTACAGGACCCGCATGCAGCAAGGATTGAGGCTGAGTGAAGGTGCGGCTCAGGGCTTTAGGACAGCTCCCAGCTAAAGCCATTTGCACACACACCCCGGACATCGGAGCTTTCCTACTTTATCGAGTTCTTCAACCGTTCATCTACAAATCTAATGAGAAACATGAGAAAGAAAGCACCCCAGGCTCGGACCCGGACATGAGCATCTGAGCCTTGTAATGGCACAGCAGGCTTCTGGCGAGTCTGGCACCGGACCCCGCATGTGGGGCGTTTGCGGGAATTACTTCCTCGGACAGTGTGCTGCGCTCCAATCTTGAAGGCAGACCTTCTTTGGAGAAGACGATCAGCAACGAAGATCTGCAACGTGTAGAGGCTGCATGCTTGCTCGCCCTCCTGGACGGCGCGTCTCGCAAGAGCANGAAGGCAGACCTTCTTTGGAGAAGACGATCAGCAACGAAGATCTGCAACGTGTAGAGGCTGCATGCTTGCTCGCCCTCCTGGACGGCGCGTCTCGCAAGAGCATCTGTGGCAGACGCCATCCTTCTCAGCAGCACAACCTGCGAAATCTACGGGGCCCTGATCAGTCTTGAAATATATAAATATAGGCCTATCCGGCCGTGTTGCACCTTGGGCAGGCACTAGGGCTCAGGACCAGAAGCGAGACTTGCGTGCCGGACGGCACAATCTCAAGCGAAGCAGCAGTGTCGCTTGCATGTGCCCTGCGCCGAGAATGCAAGTTTAGGTAGGACACACCNCTTGGACACGATGCGACGATGCAATGAGTTCCCGGGACACTGCTCCAGACTCTACACGGCTGAGTTCCGTGAAGAGAGCGGTCAAGCATCACACACGCCAACGTCGAGAAGTTGATCACAGATGCAACCTGAAGTCACCGGACGGAGTAGCAGGATGACGGGCAAAGGGCGCTGTTAGCAAAGCTAGTTACATGCAGAGCACGAAAGCTGCAGAGGGCTCGATGCACGACATCACGACCCAAACTGTAGAAGGTCAAGCAGGGACTGGGCGTGCAGAGGTCGCAAACTCGCCAGATTCCGCCAGATGCCAAGATGATCCAAGACGGGTGGAGTGCTGGGACGGGCAGAAAACAGCCCACATCAGCGTGTGTGTTTGCCAGAGTGCTTGCAGTGCTTAAAACTCTGGGCTGCTGAAGATGGGTGCGAAATGGTCACACAGATTTTTTCCTGATTGCCCAGACCTGGCACGAGAGACATGGCTGAGTGCTGCTTGCACTTCCGCGATCTTCTTCACCTTCGGATACCGGGCAGGTCGCTGGAGATCGGCACGGTGTTGCCATGCAGTGCTGTGATATACAGCACCACAAGAATCGGCACTAGCCTTGGGCAGTTAGGCATTGAGAAAGGCAGGACATAGGCTTGATGCCCTGTCAAGGCGCAGAGCCGCGCCTTGGAACTGCAGCCATGGAGGAAGGCAGCATCCTCTAGGACTCTGAGGGCGAACTCCCGCGCCGCAGAGGTCTTAAGTCGCACTTGGATTGGTCACCGGAGCCTGGATCCTAGTCCTTCCCTCGAAAGTGTTTGGACAGAGAAGAGAGCGAATCAGACCTGAAATGGAACTCGAATGCTGGGTCGTGTTGAACCAGCAAGCCGAGCGAGTAATGTAAAGAACGTCTACAGCTACCGTGTGGTGCTCAGGGTTATGGTGTTCCCGGGCCCTTGATCACGCGAGTTCTTGCAATGACTGAACCTGGCGACGGCTTCCGGCTTTGAGAACTGAGCCAGCCATGATCCATATCTCCGCACGCGGACATCTTCGCTTGGCTCGGCTTCTGCGAAATTGGCGATTTAAAGGATGAACGCTCCAGAACTTCCCTCGATACTCCCGTCCCTTTCAACTACTCGGGAAGCAGGGCTTTGTTCTCAGCTCATGAAGCATGGCTGCTGTTTTACACGAGCCTGCTCGTGCTCCATGAACCAGACCATTCAAAATGTCTGCCTCGATTGTTCTGATGTTACCACGAGCTAGGGAGAGTCTTCTGCACAAACTCGTGCCGGCAGTGCCAACCATGACACACTGCAGGAACGCGTCGAAAAACTGGCTGCCGGTTTGCGATCTTCGAGCGGGGCGGACTTGACACAGAGTGCACACAGCGTCACTATTTACCTCCGCCAAGGTTACTACGTGAATGTGATTTCACGAGCACCCAAAGGTCCGTCACTACATCACACTGTTTGTTCGAGCAGGCGACTGTGCATCCTCAAATGCCGGCAAACATTGCGAGCGCATGAGACTGCAAGACCGTGGTTCCATGTCTGCCATCTGTCTCACGTCGCACGTTCTTTCTACTAGTGCTACTAGTGCCTCTGGCTTCTTTCCAACGCCCAATTTAGATGGCCGAGCTTCTTGCCAAGGTCGCAGGCAGGGACCCACGCCTTGCATGTCATGGCTTGTGCAGGCGACGATCACTTGGACACAACAGTCTCCAGACAAAGCAGGGCAGTGCAAAGACACACACTATAAGTCTGGCTGCTTTTCTAATCTCTCCATGCGTGAGTCACCAAAGCAAGGACGGCTATATATGCCTGAACCCCCACGAGATGCGGGCATCAAATTCCTTCCAGTCACGCGGAGAAGGAAAAGGCCACCCAGTCGAAGTGCAATGTCAAGCAAATGGTTTCCGCAAGAAGGCGGGTTGTAAATGAGCAAGGCTGGGGCCCACCGGGCTCATAAGACTATGGAATGCAGCCACAGAAGTCGTTTTATGCAGAAATTGCAGATGGAGTAGACTGCGCTCGGAGTCGGCATGGTGTTGTCACACGCTTCCTCGGCTGCAGTCCGCCGCGATGGCTTTCTGGCCGGCAGAGTCCCCCGAATCCCAGGCCCAGGCCCAGACACTGCTGCAATCCCGACCCTCTACTCAGGCCGTGCTGCACATGTGCCTGAACCTATCATGTTTTTACGCCGCAGCAGCGGCAGCCTTTTTGTGCGTGCTGAGGGCTAGGCATTGTCGTAACCACAGCAACCACAGGCGCTTGGAGCCATAAGCCGTCTGAGGCTGAGGCCCTTTGCTTGTTCGTCCTGCTTTGCCCTGTGCCAGCTGAACCAGCAACCAATGCCCAGCAATTGCAACAGCAGACTTTGGGCCACCGCATGTCACACCTTCCTCGTCCTAAATCTACGGGGGCAAGTCAAGAAGCAGTTCCAATCGGATTCCAACAAGCCCAAAAGAGCATTCTCAAACAAAAGCACGATGACTGGGGAGAGTCTTCAGCAGCTGCTTCTGCACGCATGACCGCCCGCCGTGGCCGCCCGGCGGCACGGATCACGAAAACGATTCCACGTGCAGGAACAGCCGACAGTTAACCAAGTTCATCACCCAGCATTCATCGCTGCAGTTTCGGTCTTGTGCGGATGCTTCTGACAACCGGCCACACTGGCACAAGTGTGCAACTCTTCTTCAGTTTACGACTTTTGCAGACGAGTTTATCATAGCATCATCAGTTGCAGGCGAACCAAACTGAGGATCTGCAACCAAGCTTCCAATGTGCTTCTGCATGGCCTGTGGCACAGTGACGTTTGACCGGACCGGATGAAGCTTCGCACAATTGGGATCGCCCAAGACACGGACCGGAACAGCACAAAACATCATCGCACTACCGGTTCGGTGCTGGCTAGGAATTGCCACACACGTGCACAAGCATCCGTTAACTTGCAATGTTGGCTGATGCACGAGCCACAGCGTCATCGCTTGCCATCTGAAGACTCACTGATAGAGTTGCGGCAATTGAGAGACTGCGTTTACCGCCGCATCGCCTTGTGATCATGGCAAGCCGCCTCCGAAACGCTTTCTCACAAACGTCTTCAGTCTTGGAGCCAAGCGGCCACCTGATCGCTACGGCAAGCTCTCTGCAGCCTCTATGCCTTCGAGTGCCACAGCATCATGGGCTGCGGGTGACCGCAAGGACAAGATGCAACCCATTGTGTGCACATTTCAGTCTGCAGCACTTCGCTGCAACTTAAGTTATGTCATGCTTTCACGGCGATTGGTCGTTCTTGCCGTTGCAGGTGCCTTGGCCGCAACGCATCCGCATATATCTTCGACTGCATCCGGCATACCTCATCGACCTGCGAAAGACGCTGCTCTTCCCGCTGTCCTAGCTTCAAGCGCACAAAGCACTGCTCTTGCATGTGTCATGGCCTGCTGGGCCCTCTACGCAGGCCCTGCAGTACATGTGCTGAACATGGCGCAGCTTGTTTTGCTGCCCTCGCAAGGGCAGCAGACTCGGGGAGCTGAGTGGTGAGCACCGTTGACCTGCCCACAAGCACTAAGAGCCACAAGCCTCCAAACGTTCCCACCATGTGTGCCGTGCTGCGTATTGCGCCTTTACACAGGCTGTGCAGCACTCGTGTTGAACCGATTAACGGCAGCTGGTCGCTGGCTTTACCTACACTAACCACACTCTGCTTTCCTGAACCGCCATCCAATGCTCAACGATTGCCACAAAAGGCTCTGGATGAGCTGCATCATGTCACGCAGTGGCCGATCAACTGCAGCGGCATACCTCAGAACACTGACTTTCAATCGTTCCGTCCCGGCCTTGAGAGGGTTGCCAGGACGAGCAAAACGCATGCTGCGGGAACGAACCAGATTTGGATGCTGCTAGTTTGAACAGTTCGCTCGTCATTTCGTGTAGCTCATTGATCAAATCCGTAAGCCGACAAGATAATGGCAATGGTTCTGAACCGACATTTGCACCTTTCTGTAGTTCGATCTCTGGAGCCCGAAGCTTGGCTGCAGAGTATGCCCCCACATGAAACTTCTGGGAGAAAATCTTTCCGGGTTTCATTTCGCGGGTGATTAGGCCAATCTCTGGCCGAATGACACTGCTTTGGCCAAAAAAACTATTCACGAACCGAACCTCATCAGTTGTTACTTTCCGTGGCCCAAACTGAATCCGGCTTTCCCAATCAAGGCCTTAGAGCGTAGACTAGACGGCACACAACCATCAAAATCCTCCCAAAACTATATCAAAATCGCAACCTGGAATGTGCAGTTCGGTGCTGTCATGTGGATAATCATAATCAGAACCTGAGTTTGTGTATGCCATGTGTTGTGGGTGTGTACCAGTTGACCCCAATATCCCGAATACACAGAACCCCTGATTTCACGCCGTGTATCTGCTTCTTGTTCGCGACGCTGTAGCAAACAAATCCCAGAACGCAATTCCGTTGTATACGGTGCAAACGTCACTGAAAGATTCGAAATGGTCTTTAAAATCCAAGTGGCACTTGACATGCCCTTTACCTCCAACACAACGGGCCAATCGCCGCGACACAAATCATCTGCACGACTTGACATGGCTTGTTTTACCTTGTAAAACATGCAAACTAATGGCCGAAACTTTTACATTGCAAAACTCGTGACTCCTCAAAGACGCGTTCGGGGTAAAAACAACTGTGAAACGCATGAATGCAATCAAATATGCAAGGGGGCAAAATCTTGGACACCCCACATGTGAAACTTCTTACAAGCTTCATGGAATGAAGATTCGTCATTACGCTCGTCAAATTACGTCTCGATAAGACCATGCGTCCTTGCTCACTTACTACGAAAAACCGGAAACAACGCGTCCCAAAGAACCGCAACCGCGCCCGCACCCGCGCCGCACCCCCCCGCCCCGTTCAGATCCTGAAAGGTTCAAAGAAACCCTTAAGATCTTGAAGGGTTTAGGGAAACCCTTCAGATCTTGAAAGATTTAGGGAACCCTTCAGGACCTGAAGGGAAACCCTTCAGCTCCTGAAAGGTTTAGAAAAACTCTTCAGGTTCGGAAAGGTTTCGAGAAACCCCACAGGTCCTGAAGGGTTTGGGGAAACCCTTCAAGTCCTGAAGGGTTCAGGGAAACCCTTCAGATCCTGAAGGGTTCAGGCAAACCCTTCAGGTCCTGAGAGATCTAGAGGTTCTCTACACTACTTTGAAAGAATGCGGAACAGTGCGAGCTGACACTTCTTTTTCCGCAGAGATTGCCAAAGCAGGATGCAATGCGTTAGCGAGGCATTGCTCGCACGAGAGAGAAATCAGGGCAATGCGATGCCGAGCTGCTTCCCCCTCTTAAGGTGCATCCGGCAATCTCTGTCTGGAAATGCCCCTCACCGCGCGAGATGAAGGGTGTACCTGTAACAGGGCAGCAATGCGTGCAGTCAAAAGAAAGAGAGAGAGAAGAGAGAGGCTTCCGCAACAAAAGCCGGCAGCGCGCTTTTTCATGCCTAGCGGAGCATGGCGTGCTGAGCGTCCTCTAGGCGTCGAGGCCAGGGCATGGAAGCGCCATGCAGCGTTACGCAATGCGATGCGGAGGCAAGCTGAGCAAGGCTAACGCGAGCGCGCTCTGCGGAGCGATGCTCGAGAAACTTAGTGTTTCCACGGCTGAGCTTGTCTGCCCAGACATTCTTTTCACCAGCAAGGTGTTCCACTTCGAATTGCACGCGGTGCAAGTGCGCCCAGGTGGCTGCCAGGCGCAAGAAAGTGCCCAGAGGCTCTGCGGTGCTGAAGAGTTTGTTGAGGCCGCAGTGGGGCCGTAGCCGAAGAGTTTCCTGAGCTCATCAGCTTAATCTCGAGGTCCGGCAACACCTCCCTGCAGAGGGGAGAGCATGAACTCCAAGTTCTCCGTCGTCTGCATACCACATATTATCGGCTGCAGGCGCAATCCGGCCAAGCACCGAGTTNTTCTGAGCCCTCTGCTGGGGTGATGCTCGAGCTTGCTGAGGACGGCAGTATCAAGGAACCTGAGAAGATGTTGGCCTCCAAGGGCTTCGGTGTGGGCACACACATTCGTCGCAAGGTCGCCAAGATAGAGGGTGTCCTCTCAGAAGTGAAAGGCCAGACGGTCTTTGTAAAGATGATGGCTTCGAGCAAGATTGCCAAGGTGGACCTTAATGTCATCCTGGCTGGAGATTGGGTCAGCTTTGTTCCTCGTGTGCAGCCCACACTGATGGAAAGGTTGGACCAGTACCAGGACCACGTGGACTTCAATGCCAGCAGNTGTCATCCTGGCTGGAGATTGGGTCAGCTTTGTTCCTCGTGTGCAGCCCACACTGATGGAAAGGTTGGACCAGTACCAGGACCACGTGGACTTCAATGCCAGCAGTCTTGCCTCGAAGACTCAGCTTGAGCTCTGCAAGCTTCACAAGTCCATGGAGTGTGGATCGGAACAGCTGAATTTGCAGCTGAAGCCTTCAAGGGTGTTGCTTGCCAACTCCGACATCAAGAAACTGGTCATGG
>BGNK01007839.1:0-14698 GCA_003297005.1 Symbiodinium sp. clade A Y106
CTACTGCTACTGCTACTGCTACTGCTACTGCTACTGCTACTGCTACTGCTGCTGCTGCTCCTGCTCCTGCTACTGCTACTGCTACTGCTACTGCTACTGCTACTGCTGCTGCTGCTACTGCTACTGCTACTGCTACTGCTGCTACTGCTACTACTACTGTTACGACGAGAACTTGGACTAAGTACTAGTACTGGTGCTGTACCAGTACGAGGAGTACTACAACTAGACCACCTTTACGACTGCTACGAGCAACAATCGTGCCAATTTCAGTGTCGTTCAAGACGAGGAATATGTCTCATTAGCAACCGGGCATGCTTGGCCCATAAAGGCAGGCCGCAGCTAGCATGTTCCATGGTTCTTGCTCGTCAGAACAGTTCCGCTGGTCTAACCCGCCTTAAGTGTCTCCTCAAGCCCCGGGACACGGCAGAAAGATCTGTCGATCCTGTCCTTTCACAGCATCCGTCTTGTGCAGGTCAGTCTTCTGCATCATTGGCGCGAGCCCGTCGAACCGCTTATGCCGCCAGAGCTTGGAGAGCCTCGGCATCCAGCGTGCTAAGAAGCTGGCACATAGACGAGTCCCATCGTGCAGCTTTAGGTTCGGGGCTTGCGGGTTTTCTCCAAGGGGTCTCACAAGTTCATCCAGGACTCTCTGATGTGAGTCTTGGTATGCCCAAGGATCGGTCCAAGCTCGTTTTCGAGCTTTGGGAAGGAAGGCATGGTAGACTTCTTGTGTGTGTATATGTCCTTTGTAAAGCCGGGCAGCCTGCGCGACGTCTCCGATTTTGTCTGCTGTTGCAGCACTGAAATTTCGTTTGAGGACTCGACTGACTTTTGCCTCCAGAGCAGGCATCATCAAATCCGCCGGCTGATCCATCGATCAGGCTCGCACTTCCAGATTTTCGATGATGTTCGCGGGTTGATCGAGCCGAAATCCATGACATCCATGTTCGTCTTAGATGGAAGCTGTTGGGATGTGTGACGTTGACAGCGCAGGGATTGTTCTCCATGTGATGCGGTGCAGACCGTGATGAGCAGCAGATATCCAACACCCATTACCTGAACGAAGTTGGAGCGATCTTTTCTGCATCCCTCATCGCTCTGAGTTTTCTGCGGATGTGAAGCAGATGCACATTCGGTCTTGCAGGAGGGCGTCCTTGATTTGATGTTCTGACGTCCTGTGATGTGTCAAAAACTANTTCTGCATCCCTCATCGCTCTGAGTTTTCTGCGGATGTGAAGCAGATGCACATTCGGTCTTGCAGGAGGGCGTCCTTGATTTGATGTTCTGACGTCCTGTGATGTGTCAAAAACTAATTAGATGTCAGAGGATGCGGCTACATCCTGGACTGAAGACAAACCATGCGCGTCGACTGAGGATCCCAGCATGCCGTGTAGGCAAGTGAAGCACTTGTTGAGCCCGTGCCGTGTATGCATGTGAAGCACTTGTTGAGTCCGTGCTCAGCCGCGACGCCTGTCCATGCTGTGCCCGGAATTAGACAGTGCAAGAGAGGTTCCGAAGTACATGTCTGATAGATGGCACGCCATGTGTGGTCTGTCCTGGAAACTTCATACAGATCTGGCATCTGGCAATANACGACATGGACTGTGCGACGATCGTTCTCCATGTGATGTGCGGCAGACTGTGATGAGCAGCAGATATCCAACACCCTTTACCTGAACGAAGTTGGAGAGATCTTTTCTGCATCCCTCATAGCTCTGAGTCTTCGATGGAGCTTATGCAGATCAGGCGTCTGGCAACGTGAGCTGGTCGTTCCCTCTTGGGTGACACGGTACCCCTACACACAGCACCTGGCTCGTCACTGACAAGAGGTTGTCACGCGCTGCAGACTTGTGTCCTAGCAACGTCAAGTAGGCTGATGCAGCCCGTTCTGCGTCGTGCTCTCTTAGATGGATCGAAGCTGTCCGGATGCGTGATGTTGACTGCGCAGGGATTGTTCTCCATGTGATGTGCTGCAGACTGTGATGACCAGCAGATATCCAACACCCTTTACCTGAACAAAGCTGGAGAGACCTTTTCTGCATCCCTCATCGCTCTGAGTTTTCTGCGGATGTGAAGCAGATGCACATTCGGTCTTGCAGGAGGGCGTCCTTGATTTGATGTTCTGACGTCCTGTGATGTGTCAAAAACTANTTCTGCATCCCTCATCGCTCTGAGTTTTCTGCGGATGTGAAGCAGATGCACATTCGGTCTTGCAGGAGGGCGTCCTTGATTTGATGTTCTGACGTCCTGTGATGTGTCAAAAACTAATTGAGGATGCGGCTTCATCATGGACTGAAGACGAACCATGCGCGTCGATTGAGGTTCCTAGCATCCCCGTGTAGGCAAGTGAAGCACTTGTTGAGCCCGTACCGTGTACGCATGTGAAGCACTTGTTGAGTCCGTGCTCAGCCGCGACGCCCGTCCATGCTGTTCCCGGAATTAGACAGTGCAAGAGAGGTTCCGAAGTACATGTCTGATAGATGGCACGCCATGTGTGGTCTGTCCTGGAAACTTCATACAGTAGACCGTAGACCGTTATCGTGACCCGACTTGCAATCCATTGTGCGTCGTGCTCTGTTAGATGGAAGCTGTCCGGATGCACGACATCGACTGTGCGACGATCGTTCTCCATGTGATGTGCGGCAGACTGTGATGAGCAGCAGATATCCAACACCCTTTACCTGAACGAAGTTGGAGAGATCTTTTCTGCATCCCTCATCGCTCTGANCTGTGCGACGATCGTTCTCCATGTGATGTGCGGCAGACTGTGATGAGCAGCAGATATCCAACACCCTTTACCTGAACGAAGTTGGAGAGATCTTTTCTGCATCCCTCATCGCTCTGAGTCTTCGATGGAGCTTATGCAGATCAGGCGTCTGGCAACGTGAGCTGGTCGTTCCCTCTTGGGTGACAGCCATGGGGATGTGTGTCGTGGACCGAGCAGTGACTGTTCTCCATGTCACGCGCTGCAGACTTGTGTCCTAGCAACGTCAAGTAGGCTGATGCAGCCCGTTCTGCGTCGTGCTCTCTTACAGCAAACCCCAAAAAGTTGGAAACCGGATTAAGGACAACTAGTGCTGGGATCCCTTATACATGACTCTTAAGGATTGAGGCTGTTGGGTTTCCAACTTTCGGGCGTCTACTGTAGATGGATCGAAGCTGTCCGGATGCGTGACGTTGACTGTGCAGGGATTGTTCTCCATGTGATGTGCTGCAGACTGTGATGACCAGCAGATATCCAACACCCTTTACCTGAACAAAGCTGGAGAGATCTTTTCTGCATCCCTCATCGCTCTGAGTTTTCTGCGGATGTGAAGCAGATGCACATGAGGTCTTGCAGGAGGGCGTTCTTGATTTGTTGTTCTCACGTCCGGTGATGTGTCAAAAACTAATTAGATGTCAGAGGATGCGGCTACATCCTGGACTGAAGACAAACCATGCGCGTCGACTGAGGATCCTAGCATGCCGTGTAGGCAAGNTGTGTCAAAAACTAATTAGATGTCAGAGGATGCGGCTACATCCTGGACTGAAGACAAACCATGCGCGTCGACTGAGGATCCTAGCATGCCGTGTAGGCAAGTGAAGCACTTGTTGAGCCCGTGCCGTGTATGCATGTGAAGCACTTGTTGAGTCCGTGCTCAGCCGCGACGCCAGTCCATGCTGTGCTTGGAATTAGACAGTGCAAGAGAGGTTCCGAAGTACATGTCTGATAGATGGCACGCCATGTGTGGTCTGTCCTGGAAACTTCATACAGATCTGGCATCTGGCAATAGCACTGGGCTGATGCAATCCATTGTGCGTCGTGCTCTGTTAGATGGAAGCTGTCCGGATGCACGACATCGACTGTGCGACGATCGTTCTCCATGTGATGTGGTGCAGACCGTGATGAGCAGCAGATATCCAACACCCTTTACCTGAACGAAGTTGGAGAGATCTTTTCTGCATCCCTCATCGCTCTGAGTTTTCTGCGGATGTGAAGCAGATGCACATTCGATCTTGCAGGAGGGCGTCCTTGATTTGATGTTCTGACGTCCTGTGATGTGTCAAAAACTAATTAGATGTCAGAGGATGCGGCTACATCCTGGACTGAAGACAAACCATATGCGCGTCGACTGAGGATCCTAGCATGCCGTGTAGGCAAGTGAAGCACTTGTTGAGCCCGTGCCGTGTACGCATGTGAAGCACTTGTTGAGTCCGTGCTCAGCCGCGACGCCTGTCCATGCTGTGCCCGGAATTAGACTGTGCAAAAGCAGTTCCGAAGCACATGTCTGATAGATGGCACGTCATGGCAATAGCACTGGGCTGATGCAATCCGTTGTGCTTCGTGCTCTGTTAGATGGAAGCTGTCCGGATGCACGACATGGACTGTGCGACGATCGTTCTCCATGTGATGTGCGGCAGACTGTGATGAGCAGCAGATATCCAACACCCTTTACCTGAANAACGAAGTTGGAGAGATCTTTTCTGCATCCCTCATCGCTCTGAGTTTTCTGCGGATGTGAAGCAGATGCACATGAGGTCTTGCAGGAGGGCGTCCTTGATTTGTTGATGTGCTGGGATGCGTGACGTTGACTGTGCAGGGATTGTTTTCCATGTGATGCGGTGCAGACCGTGATGAGCAGCAGATATCCAACACCCTTTACCTGAACGAAGTTGGAGAGATCTTTTCTGCATCCCTCATCGCTCTGAGTTTTCTGCGGATGTGAAGNCAACACCCTTTACCTGAACGAAGTTGGAGAGATCTTTTCTGCATCCCTCATCGCTCTGAGTTTTCTGCGGATGTGAAGCAGATGCACATGAGGTCTTGCAGGAGGGCGTCCTTGATTTGATGTTCTGACGTCCGGTGATGTGTCAAAAACTAATTAGATGTCAGAGGATGCGGCTACATCCTGGACTGAAGACAAACCATGCGCGTCGACTGAGGATCCTAGCATGCCGTGTATGCAGGTGAAGCACTTGTTGAGCCTGTGCCGTGTGCGCATGTGAAGCACTTGTTGAGTCCGTGCTCAGCCGCGACGCCCGTCCATGCTGTGCCCGGAATTAGACTGTGCAAGAGAGGTTCCGAAGTACATGTCTGATAGATGGCACGCCATGTGTGGTCTGTCCTGGAAACTTCACACAGTTTTGGCAACTGGCAACTGGGCTGTCGGCATGCGTGACGTTGACTGTGCGGTGATTGTTCTCCATGTGATGCGGTGCAGACCGTGATGAGCAGCAGATATCCAACACCCTTTACCTGAACGAAGTTGGAGAGATCTTTTCTGCATCCCTCATCGCTCTGAGTTTTCTGCGGATGTGANTCTCCATGTGATGCGGTGCAGACCGTGATGAGCAGCAGATATCCAACACCCTTTACCTGAACGAAGTTGGAGAGATCTTTTCTGCATCCCTCATCGCTCTGAGTTTTCTGCGGATGTGATTGAAGCAGATGCACATGAGGTCTTGCAGGAGGGCGTCCTTGATTTGATGTTCTGACGTCCGGTGATGTGCCAAAAACTAATGAGATGTCAGAGGATGTGGCTACATCCTGGACTGAAGACAAACCATGCGCGTCGACTGAGGATCCTAGCATGCCGTGTAGGCAAGTGAAGCACTTGTTGAGTCCGTGCTCAGTCGCGACGCCTGTCCATGCTGTTTCCGGAATTAGACTGTGCAAGAGAGGTTCCGAAGTACATGTCTGATAGATGGCACGCCATGTGTGGTCTGTCCTGGAACCTTCACACAGTTTTGGCAACTGGCAACCACACTGGGCTGTCGGGATGCGTGACGTTGACTGTGCGGTGATTGTTCTGCATGTGATGCGGTGCAGACCGTGATGAGCAGCAGATATCCAACACCCTTTACCTGAAGGAAGTTGGAGAGATCTTTTCTGCATCCCTCATCGCTCTGAGTTTTCTGCGGATGTGAAGCAGATGCACATGAGGTCTTGCAGGAGGGCGTCCTTGATTTGATGTTCTCACGTCCGGTGATGTGTCAAAAACTAATTAGATGTCAGAGGATGCGGCTACATCCTGGACTGAAGACAAACCATGCGCGTCGACTGAGGATCCTAGCATGCCGTGTAGGCAAGNGTGTAGGCAAGTGAAGCACTTGTTGAGCCTGTGCCGTGTACGCATGTGAAGCACTTGTTGAGTCCGTGCTCAGCCGCGACGCCCGTCCATGCTGTGCCCGGAATTAGACAGTGCAAGAGAGGTTCCGAAGTACATGTCTGATAGATGGCACGCCATGTGTGGTCTGTCCTGGAAACTTCATACAGATCTGGCATCTGGCAATANCGGAATTAGACAGTGCAAGAGAGGTTCCGAAGTACATGTCTGATAGATGGCACGCCATGTGTGGTCTGTCCTGGAAACTTCATACAGATCTGGCATCTGGCAATAGCACTGGGCTGATGAAATCCATTGTGCGTCGTGCTCTGTTAGATGGAAGCTGTCCGGATGCACGACATGGACTGTGCGACGATCGTTCTCCATGTGATGTGCGGCAGACTGTGATGAGCAGCAGATATTCAACACCCTTTACCTGAACGAAGTTGGAGAGATCTTTTCTGCATCCCTCATCGCTCTGAGTTTTCTGCGGATGTGAAGCAGATGCACATGAGGTCTTGCAGGAGGGCGTCCTTGATTTGNGAAGTTGGAGAGATCTTTTCTGCATCCCTCATCGCTCTGAGTTTTCTGCGGATGTGAAGCAGATGCACATGAGGTCTTGCAGGAGGGCGTCCTTGATTTGTTGATGTGCTGGGATGTGTGACGTTGACTGTGCGGTGATTGTTCTCCATGTGATGTGCTGCAGACGGTGATGAGCAGCAGATATCCAGACCCTTTACCTGAATGAAGTTGGAGAGATCTTTTCTGCATCCCTCATCGCTCTGAGTTTTCTGNCGGTGATTGTTCTCCATGTGATGTGCTGCAGACGGTGATGAGCAGCAGATATCCAGACCCTTTACCTGAATGAAGTTGGAGAGATCTTTTCTGCATCCCTCATCGCTCTGAGTTTTCTGTGGATGCGAAGCAGATGCACATCAGGTCTTGCAGGAGGGCGTCCTTGATTTGTTGATGTGCTGGGATGTGTGACGTTGACTGAGATATCCAACAACCTTTACCTGAATGGAATTGGAGAGATCCTTTCTGCATCCCTCATCGCTGTGAGTCATCGACGGACATTATGCCGATCAGGCGTCTGACAACGTCAGCTGGTCGTTCCCTCTTCGGTGACAGCCATGGCGATGTGCGTGTCCGTGACTGCGCGGTGAGTGTTCTGCGTGTGATTTGCGGCAGGCTGTGATGAGCAGCAGATATCCAACCCCATTTACCTGAACGAAATAGTAGAGATCTTTTCTGCATCCCTCATCGCTCTGAGTTTTCTGCGGATGTGAAGCAGATGCCCATGAGGTCTTGCAGGAGGGCGTCCTTGATTTGATGTTCTGACGTCCGGTGACGTGTCAAAAACTAATTAGATGTCAGAGGATGCGGCTACATCCTGGACTGAAGACAAACCATGCGCGTCGACTGAGGATCCTAGCATGCCGTGTAGGCAAGTGAAGCACTTGTTGAGCCTNGTGTCAAAAACTAATTAGATGTCAGAGGATGCGGCTACATCCTGGACTGAAGACAAACCATGCGCGTCGACTGAGGATCCTAGCATGCCGTGTAGGCAAGTGAAGCACTTGTTGAGCCTGTGCCGTGTACGCATGTGAAGCACTTGTTGAGTCCGTGCTCAGCCGCGACGCCCGTCCATGCTGTGCCCGGAATTAGACAGTGCAAGAGNGTGTAGGCAAGTGAAGCACTTGTTGAGCCTGTGCCGTGTACGCATGTGAAGCACTTGTTGAGTCCGTGCTCAGCCGCGACGCCCGTCCATGCTGTGCCCGGAATTAGACAGTGCAAGAGCAGTTCCGAAGTACATGTCTGATAGATGGCACGCCATGTGTGGTCTGTCCTGGAGACTTCATACAGATCCGGCGTCCGGCAACAGCTGCGTGGCGATTGTTCTTCATCTGACGCACTGCAGACTGTGGTGAGCAGCAGCTATCCAGCACCCTTTGCTTGAATGAAGTTGGAGAGATCTTTTCTGCATCCCTCATCGCTTTGCACTGATCTGCGTCTGGCAACGTCAGCTGGTCGTTCCCTCTTCGGCGACAGCCATGGCGATGTGTGTTTGTGATCGCGCTGTGATGACGGTGATGAGCAGCAGATATCCAACACCCTCTACCTGGAGCAAGTTGGAAAGATCTTTTTCGCATCCTTCATCTGTCTAAGCCCTTCCGGCCAGTCTTTTGTTGCGGACACCTGAGCAGTAGCATGCTCTGCGAGTGAGATATGTTTCTGGTTTTCAAAAAGAAAGCAGCATGCCTGCGAGGCCTTCGGCTTTTGCATCTTCATCGCGTGGCTATTGGGCCTCTGCATCTGCAAGGCACATGCACGCCCGCCAGCAAGGGGTGTGCAGAAACGTGGCACTGCGCAGCTCCGTGTGTGCAGGCCTCGGCTACGGTGAAGTGCGCCGCCAGGTTGCATTTAGAGCTTCGAGTACGGCTTGCGAAGGGATTGGCTTGGCTTGTGCAGCGCCTTAACGTGCCCAGGACCAGTGACAGCGGAAGAGTTGGATGAGCTGACTCGAGTCTGTCGAGTCTGCAGTCTGGAGCAACACGAAGTCTGAGCCAAAACGCGCTCCGTGCCTTCAGCGACCCTCTCATTACATTAAACGGCGGAGATCAATGCAGTGAATTTGTCAGTCTTCTGCAGATGCAATGCTTTCTTTGTCAGATACGCGTGCCTCTGGACTTCCCAGACAAGAGCCGCTGCGTGATAGCCAGCTGCGACCTGAGACTCTGCGTTCAAAGCATGGACCCCAAGCCCTCTCTGGCTCCTCCGTAATCTTTAAAGAAACGGATGCTGGAGATCAAATTAGCCGCTGTGCGCACAGCAAGAAGCCGCGAACTGTCGAGTTTTATGTGGCGTCACGTTTGCCCAAGGCTGGGGAAGCCCAGTGGTAAACTGGAACCCCAATGATGACAAGGATCCCATCGCCGTGCCCTCAGCTGCCACTCGACTCAGCACCTTTCCCGATCGCTTCAGCTCCCAGGTGGAGCCGCCGACGTCCATCGATCCCAAGGTCCTGAGCCTATATACCGAGGGTCTCTCACGCGCTTCAGCTCTGCAATCTCCGCCTACAAACCTAAACCCGACGTCCATCGATCCCAGCCAAGATCTGGATGCCGATTGCAGCTCGGAGCCGAGATGCAGTGCTCATCGATGCTCCAGGCTTTTGAGTTTTCCACACTCCCAGGATGAGTTGCAGCAGCGGCCAACCATCAAGCGCTTGGCGGCCTGCCGAGTCGAGACGAGGCGGAAACGGAGTTGTTTTCTGCCGCACTGCAAGCTTAGCAACCTCGAGTCTCGACACGGTTTTTGCAGGATCGCTTCTCGGCGTGCGGATGAGAAGCGAAAGCGTGGGATCGAGGTGGGACTTCTCTCCAATCCTTGGAGGATTCTTCATGAATCTGACAGGATTTCAATTACTTTTCTACATGTGCACTTACCCCCCAAAGCCCCAAACCTGGCAAAGGTGCCTGAGATGACACGTATCTTGCTCGGTCCCAATCCATCCCTGCCGAGGCGCCATGAGGGAACGTGATTGGGTTCATCACTTCGGTTGGGCTTTGTCATTTATTGTGGGGCTCACAAACCCGAATCCTGGGCATCAGGGCCACAGGCATGGTTTGCAGTGGAAATCTGTCAGGTTGGCTGCAGCAGAACAGCGGCATGTTACAGAAGCCGACAAAGGCAGGCTGGCAGGAAGTGGGGTCGGGATGGCAAAAGTCAGCTGTGAGAAATATCAATGTCACACGTGGGCCTGTGCTGGTCGTGGTTTAGTATTCGACGGACCTTCATGAAGCTGCTCCTGTCTTACTTTTTCTCAGTGGCACAGGCAGCAGTGCCAGCCCGACGAAAAGAAATATTCGGAAGCACTGCGTTTGCACGTCGGTGGGGACCCCATGGCTCCTTGAGTCTCACCGGACACCCCTTTAGCCCCTCAGCTTCTGCCGCCCAGTCCTCCGGCTTTGTGCATTATGCCGGCTGATGGTCCTCGTGTTTCGCAGCGTTGCCACCTGAGTGCATCCGCCGTGCATCGGCAGGATACTGCAATAGGATATGACTGAGGCTGCGGCTACCAGCTGCGGCTGAAGCGCCGGCCATTTCCGTGCACAGAAGGGGCATTCAAGATGCCACGTTTTCCTGGCTCGGATCTCCGGGAGCGACAGACAGCCTTGTGTTGCCACAATGTGTCTATGCCGATCGTAGATTTTGGATTGAGAACATACAGGGTCATCTTTCAGCTTGGATTCACTGGGCTGCGAGACGACTCGTGGCAAGTCTCGGTGCACTTTGTTTCCAAGAGTGCCGGCAGAGATTCCACCACAATACTGATCTGCAAGTGTATCTGTGTCGCAAACCAATTCATCATTATGCCGACCTCTCAGGGAACCCTGTGGAATTGCAAATTGCATGTCGACAGCCATGGTTCAGCGATCTGCTTCCAAACCCCAATTCAGAAATGCATATTCCAGTACCGCAGAAGCACCGCAATGAAACTCCTATCGGCCCTCTCTGTGTGTGTGTGTGTGTGCGTGTGTGACGGCGGAAGATCGTTTGGTGCCGAGCCTTCGAACTCAGTCCTGTCAGGACAGCGTAGCTGCCTTGCAGTGTGCGTTCTGCTCGCGAGTCAGCATTGCCATGGAGAAATTACTTGGAAATCTGGAAATCATGATGTTCTTGTTCTTCGTCATCCATCCTTGTTCCGTCCATGCATTATCCTCATCTTGACCCTGTGCATCCTGCCCATCCTCTTTCTTCATTCTGACCTCACTGATCGTCCTTGTCTGCTTCGCTATAGTTAGCAGTAAGAGCTTGCAGCCGGAGTGCTGGTCCGCAACACGCCCTGTAGCTCAGGTGCCACGATCTCCAGGTGCCCCGGTTTGGGTGCCACACATGGTGCGCTTCTCACTTCTAAGGTCTGAAGAGCCCTGTCCGCTTCGATAAAACTCATCTCTTATCCGGTCTTTTCGTGCAGGCTTCTTGCCCGGATCGTCTGGCCCAAGCTCATCGCATGAAGAAGAGGGGAAGAACCCCGGCTTCCATGAAAAGCCAAGGATCAAGCTGACTCATCGCTTGTGCTTGTCCTGTGAGCAGCCTACCGTTTGTGTTGTGCATGGGACCAGTCAGTCTGACCTACGACATGCAGCTCAGCCGAGCTAAGATGATGCATGTTCTCACCTAATTCGGCGTGTGCTCCCTTGGCGTGCAAAGCTGGCGGCGCGCTCGGGACTGGGCGTCGGTAGGCTCATTCCGCCACTCAGCACAACATGTTCACGCGCTTGGAGGCCATGGCAGACGAGGGCGAGGCGTGAACAGAACCGTACACGCAGTTGGCAGTCGGAATTGCCTTTTCAGGATACGCACCTGGCAGCTGTCTTCTCGCTGTTGATGTACATTTTTCGGATCGCCCTTCCGATGTGACAGGGAAATCTCGCTGAAGAGAGAAATCAGATCAAGCAGTTGCAGCCAGCAGCTCAGCACTGCAGCAGCTGCGGACAGCCTGGGTCAGATCAAAACCAGTCCGGTTGCATCCTGCGCAGGTCAGACATCGCTCGGAAACGTGAGCAGCTAGAACGTCTGAAGCAGCGCAAAATTGCCTTCGATGTGTGCGCCCCAGAGGCTGCTAAGGATGTGTGGACTCAGTCGGCTCTGTACATTGGCAGCAGCTAAGAGTCACTGTAAACACTGCAGCAAACTTCAAACTACTCCAACAGCACCCGGAGAGATTCAAGCAACTTGGATAAACTCTTCGGTTTTCGACATTTTTCGACCAGAGAAGCAGACGGCCCGCCAAGGAGGAGCTCAAGCAACGAAATACAGAGCTGAGCATTATCAAGGCTGGCCTTTGCTTCCGGGGGAAATGAACTTCGGGGTGAGTCTACCGACTTAGGCTGTCTGGGCTTTTCTTGGGGGATCCCCGCTAGTGGTCGCAGGAGGAGCACAAGTCCACGCAGAAAAAGTGTCGCTCTCAGAGCTCCGTTTCATGGCCTCGGACGATTCCGCTGGGCATCTGCAGGGATCAAGCCGAGTTTGAAGCCACGAACCGCAGCAGCTCCCTGTTGCTGTAAGGGCCCAGAAGACTTCGCAGTATGGCGATGCACAGAAGAAAGTGCGGGGCCTGCAGGGGAGAAGCGACAGACACCATCAGATCCGTGGAGTGCGGGCGATCACTTCTGTTCTGCTTGTCCAGGCCGAGGCAGAGAGCCACTTCATGTCGGAGCAAGTCCACAGCTTCCTCCAGGATCTGCAAGTGGTGTCAAACGGACGGACCTGATGATTCTATGAGATGTTGCAAGAGAGGATCGAATTCCAGCTATGGCGCCCTCACAAGAAGAGCCGGATGGAGTTGATCAAGGTGCGTTTTTTTTGGAGTGGTTTCAGAGGTCCTTGCCTGGCCGCTTCTGAGGCGCCGCAGACTTCAAAGAGAACGTGGGCGAGGCTGGCCCTGGCCCACTTCCCTGACGGCGGGTGTCCGGGGATCTTTCGAGGATCCGAACAAGCAGAACCTGCACGACACCGTCCTCGTCAGCCCGGGCTCTCGGGCAGAACCTCCTTTAGCGATCGCAGCCTTCCGGGCCACTGTTCTGTGACTGTTCCTGGCACCAGCTGTGCAGCACTCTGCCGACCTTTTCATGCACAGATTCCATCCCGGATTTTGCGCTGCACGTTCTCGCTCTTCACACGTCTTGACCCTCCCAGTGTTCCGACGAGTCCGTCAGCGCACTCATAGCAGCACCGTCAAATGCTCCGTACTAGGCTATGTGAACTTGTCTGGCGACAAGAAGGACGACGACTACAAGGCGGATATGCCTCCATGCCTTTGCAAGTGTCGTGCCTTGCTGTGCCAATCTTGAGCAAAAGTTGTGACACTACCAACGAAGCAGATGTGTTGATAGTCCTCGTAGAAGCACGAGGAAGGGAATTCGCCCCAGGTCACATATCGAATTGACGGATCCATCACAGTCGCGGATCTCCTGAAAGATGCTTGCAGCTACTGGGGGCGAAGGGCTCAGCGTACTGGACGTGGCCGACAAAGCTTCGCGTGCCATGCATTCACAGGTGTTCAAGGCATGACTACACGCTTTGCAAGATTGACAACGACGAGCCCAAGGATGCTTTCAGTCATACGGGCGACAATCTATCTATCTATCTGTATATATATATATATGTAAACATATGAAACATATGTATATAAATACATGTATATGTATATGTCGCGAATATTCGTACTCACAGAAGCTGGGGTAGCACGCAGTAGCGGCAACAGTAGAATTTCTGTTTCTTGCGGTAGGGAGAGCGACTCTCGCAAGTTTGGATCAGCCGGTAGGCCGCCCAGGGTCGTGGGGTCGTGGCTTCGAGCGCAGGGATGTCCGGACGGCGCCAGTGGCGAGTCGACTCGCTATGACTCGAGCTAGGCAGCAGTTCCACAAGGCTCTAAATTCGGCTTAGGCCTGCGGCCGTCTGCGGCCTGTGCACGCCTCATCCACAAAAAAGTTTCAGTCCCTCGAAAACGAGCCAGAGGCACTCGCAAGGCTTGGACAACGACAGTCTTTTTGCACGACCAGTGAGCTGGTACCTTGTAGGACCTTGCCGGCAACATGGAGGATCACCTGCAGGATGAAAGTATCCTCAGCCCGCAGGAGCAGCCCGTGCCTCAAGAGCGACATCTTTCGAAAACACGTTTCTACAACGCCCTTTTTGCTCAGTTCCCATCTGCACCTGGTGCGCAAAGCCGACATGGATATCTTCAAGGCCGCCAAGTTGCTGAGGAATGCAGCAGGACGTAGTCGGCTAACTGGACTTATAGACCAGGAGCTTCGCAAGGAGTGCAAAGGCTTGACAGTTCACAGTCGGCTTTTCGCTTCTCAGGATCGTCCTCGGCAAAAAGATCGGAAATCCGAGGTCAGCCTGGGCTTCAGGGAAGACTGGGCATGTGATGGCTCTTTTCCGAACTTGCGCCTTCAGTCCTGGCTCAAAGCTCCGGCAACGAGCGATCACCTCGGGCCGGTTCGACAGTCCTCCCCATGGTGTGTAGCGGACCGTTTTGGGTTCCTCATGCGCCATGCTGGCACAAGTGCCTTGCCAAGAGCGTGAAAAACTCACAAGTCGGCAGCTCGTTTGAATCAGGTTGGACTCAGCACTTTGCACATAAGATTTGTGGCCCGACACAGGCAAGCTTCTTCAGCACGGAATTCTTCAGATGCTTCAACTGCATCTTGGTCGGCACTAAAGATGACATAGGATGAAGGATCACTGCGGCTGCCAGAGCTGCGCCAGTCTCATATATGGACGTGCTGTTTCTGACATAGCTACGCACGTGCATACATACATTTACATGAATGCATGGAAACGGACATGTAAATTCAAGCAAGCACACATACCTGCACGCAAACACACACACACAGAGACAGACAGACAGACAGACAGACAGACAGACAGACAGAGAGAGAGAGACAGACAGACAGAGAGAGAGAGACAGACAGACAGACAGAGACAGACAGAGAGAGACAGACAGAGAGAGACAGACAGAGAGAGACAGACAGAGAGAGACAGACAGAGAGAGACAGACAGAGAGAGACAGACAGAGAGAGACAGACAGAGAGAGA
>BGNK01007840.1:1104-14925 GCA_003297005.1 Symbiodinium sp. clade A Y106
CCCCCAAACCCTACGCCCGCCTGCCAAACCCTAACCTGAACCCTAAACTTTAAACCCCAAACCCTACACCCTGAACCCTACACCCTAAACCCCTGAAATCCCGCCCAAACCCTAGGCCCGCCTGCCAAACCCTTGAACCCTAAACTTTAAACCCCGAGCCCTCAACCCTAAACCCTGAACCCTTACACTTCCATCCCCAAACTCTGAAAATTAAATTCTGAACCTGGGCTTTTAAGTAACCAGGGAGAAAAAAGTATAAACTTTTATTTCATAATGGTTCCATGAAGAAAAAAGTATTAAAGTATGGTACTCCAAAGCCCGGGAACCCTGAGCCCCCAAAACCCAGGCCCTCCAAATCTCGCCGCGAGGCGTGCAGCGCCTGCTTCTGGGACCGAGAGCTGCAAGGATGCCTGATCCAAAAGTTTAGGGGTTTAGGGTTTAAGGTTTGGGGGTTTAGGGTTTAAGGGTTTAGGGTGTAGGGGTTTAGGGTTTGGGGGTTTAGGGTTTAAGGGTTTAGGGTGTAGGGGTTTAGGGTTTAAGGTTTGGGGGTTTAGGGGTTTAGGGTTTACTGTAAGGGTTTAGGGTGTAGGGTTTAGCGCAACTCACTCGAGGCTGGAAGGTTTAGAAGCTTTGGGGGGTTTGGGGCTTCAGGTTGTTTGGGTTCGAGGATTTACAGTAGAAGCCAGAAAGCTGGAACATCAATATCCCCATGCCCTTAAGGTAGAGTATAGGGGATCCTAGCACCAATCCTCCTAAACCCATGTTCCAACTTTCTGGGGTTCACTGTTAGGGTTGTCGGGTTCTGGGCTTTACGGTTTCATGGTTTGGGGCCAACACTCGCATGAATAGAAGCAGCCCGTCTCCCACACAACACAATCCCAACGATCATAACCCGCTGGTAACAGACGTTTATGAACCACTAGGAGCTTCTTGGGATGTAGCATCTTAATTAACTACGATTCTGTAATTCTTCGAATTTACTACCTCAGATGAGCCTTCAAGCATTAGACCCTCTTCTCATAACAGCCCTGCCTTGACCTCTCAGCCCTAACCGACCCCTAAACTCTGAAACCAAGAACCTCAAGGATGAGCCTAAAGAAACCCTGCTTGAATCCACGGTTTAGGGTTTAGGGTTTAGGGTTTAGTGTTTAGGGTTTAGGGTTTAGGGTCCTGTTTTCAGGAGTGGCTTCGGCCTCTCCACTGACCAGCTCCACTTCAGCCGGGAGCGTCACCTGCTCGGGGCTAGGCTCGGGTTTGGGGTTTCGAGGCTTTTCTGCTGCCCGAGCTTAGGATCGTAGAGTCCTTGGGGTGTTGGAGTGGGTCGATTGTTGCTGGCCCTCGACACCTCAAGCAAGGCTTTGGTGTAGATGAATTACATGACAGGAGATGGGAATTCAGGAAGCACACATGTGTGCTTTTAGATTCTTCTTCCCATGTAAACCATCGAGCCATTTCATGCTACTTCTTCATGGTCTGGGTTTACTGGACATATTTTGCTCATGCTAGTTCTACCTGCTTCTGGCCTGACATCTGAACTGCAGATGATTCATGTTTGGGCTGCAGGCCTTCTTTGGATCTTGGTCCTCCTCCTGATGTCATCTGATATCTTCGAAACCGTGCGTGTCAGATTTGTTGACGCTCCTGTTCCACAAACTCGCGTTGGCTAGGTCTCTGAATTCCCAAGCTTGACACAGACACTGGCCTTTGGGGGGTGTGATTTGTTTCACATCCCAAGACCCCAAACTCCAAACCCAAACAATGCCCAAACCGAAAGCTCCTGAACTTTCTCCAGCGGTTAGCTCAAGAGACACTGAACATCCTAAGTCCTAAGTATCCGGGATGTGGTGCCTTCCTGTGCTCACTGCTTTCGGGCTGCCGTTTTGGCCTTGAGGGTGTTGTTCCCCAAATCGGGCTTAGAGTTTCGCTTCTCGGGTTCGGGCTTGAGGGTTGAGGGTTGAGGGTTGAGGGTTTAGGGTTTAGGGTTTAGGGCTTCGGAATGGTCTAAACCGTGCCTGGAGCTGCGCATCCAGAGTGCCAGTGCCCTCAGCATAGTTGAACACTGCAATGATGAGCTCCACATCCTCGCCTGCTGAAGGTTTGCTTGGCATTCAGGTCCCGCTTCGGCTTTGGGGTCACTTCAGATCTTAATGCAAGGGCCTTAATTAATGGAATAGGGTTTTGGGGGCTCCTTATTATACTTATAGTATACTATACCCCCAAACCCTATTCTAATTATCAAGGCCCCTACATTAAGGCGCGGATCTTTCGCCTTAGGGCCTGAGTTTAACCACCTTCACAAGCTTGATCAGGCAGCGGTCCATCCACGGTTCTCTACGGTTGTAACTAACTCACAGGCTTTGGGGAAGAGGCTATTAGGGCCACCTGTCAACATGAAACTTTGATGAAACTCTGGAGTTTTGATTGGCTGGACTAGGTAGTTTCCGAGAATTAGGGGTACCTTGTTTTGGGGTCCATATAGTAAGGATCCTACTATTTAGGGTACTATACTAGGGACATCTCAAGCTTAGTAGCATGTGACCGGGCAGCCCTGGGGAATCACTTTTTTAGAAGACTTTCAGGGTTCAAGGTTGCTGGTTTCGGGTTTAGAGGCTTCGAATTCAGGATCCAGGTGAAGCTTTTCGGGTGGGGGGGNGGCGAATGCATCGCCGTGCTCTGCCCAGCTGCCAGAGCCCATATAATCACGAACCCTAAACCAGGACCCCCAGCTCCGATACTCCCGAACTTCCCGCAGCACCTCATAAAATCCTACGAAGCCTCTACATCCCGGGCATCAACCCTAAACCCTGAACCCGAAGCCCCTAAACCCTGAAGCCTACACGCCAAGGCACCCCCCCATACATCCTATGTGCATTTGAGCCCTGTTGTTGCTCGGTACATCTGCCCACCAGTCTTGTTGCATTTCGGTGAAACTCGGGCTTATTCCTGGGATTAAGGTCTCGCGCTTGGGCTTTCAGGTTTAGGGCTTGGGCTTTAGGGTTTAGCTTGGGCTTTAGGGCTTCGGGTTTACAGGGCGCCTTCACTTTCCCCTCTTGCGGCTAGACACCTCCGCCTCAACCTTCTCACTTTTGCAATTAAAACTGGGCCTACTGCGTGCCTCCTCTTTTAGGCTTAGCGCTCAATAGGCGGCATGTGAATGCAACACATGAATGAAATGGACTCTTAATATGGAGTGACCCATGCGGGTGGATACTTTTCTCTTGCCGTAACCATAACTAAGCTGCATCATGCTCGTCTTGACCTGGAAATGTTGAAACCTTACACACTAAACTCTACAACCCTGCTAGAAGGGCCTAAACCCCTAAACCCTGTTCAGTATAGCAGGGTTTTCATAAGGAGGCTAGGGGATAGGATTCCTATACTATCTAGTCTATTCAGACTCCTACACCCTAAACTCTAAACCTTAAAACCCCTGACACCCTAAAACCCTTAAACCCCTAGACCCTTAAACCCTAAACCTCTAACACCCTAAATCCCTGAAACCTCTTAAATCCCTAGACCCTTTAAAAACCTCTCCGGCCTCGGACCGAGGCGTAGGGCAGGCGCATCTCCACGAAGAAGGGCTTGAAGACCCGGAGGGGCATCCTAAAACGGCAGGCTATGAGGGTTTAGGGTTTAAGGATTCGGGTTTAGGGGTTTAGGGTTTAGGGATTCGGGTTTAGGGGAAGTGGAAGAGTGTATAGTGGTGTAGGTCGTAGGATTTTAAGGCTCAGCCGTTCTTTTCAGAGCTCTTCTTCCGTCTCCTGCGTCTACGGCAAGCCCACTTGAAGTTGAGGGTTTAGGAGTTGAGGCTCCTGGCATGTAGCTTGCGATGGAGACCTGGCTATGTCGAGGATATGTACCAGGGGATACACAGCAATGCGGACGAGCAAGGTGAAGGCTGACTCTCTGCATATGGGTCCCTATTTTATACATCTCTATCTATCGATCTATCTATCTGTGGGTGTGTATATATATATATATACACTATATGTGTATACAGATACGTTATCAGATGTACAGAATTTACGTACGCTTTGTCCTTGCTAGAGTATATCCCCTGCAAGGACCCACAGGACTCACATATTTCGACCATAGCTATCTGCCTCACAGCTTGTCAACCGATCGAGTTCGGCAGAATCCCAAACCCCTCAAACTCAAGAGCGTGAGAGTCACTCGAACCGATCTGCACCTCTACACCCCTTAGTTTGGAGAGG
This sequence comes from Symbiodinium sp. clade A Y106, assembly GCA_003297005.1. NCBI lineage: Eukaryota > Dinophyceae > Suessiales > Symbiodiniaceae > Symbiodinium > Symbiodinium sp. clade A. The sequence continues at coordinate 5,319 of BGNK01007840.1, forward strand.
GCCGAGGGGAGCCAAGGCATGCGCAGCAACGGCATGTCCCCAAGCCCGTTTTCCTGCTGCGAACAGCGGAAATCCCGTCGGGCGAAGTGGTAAATGCCTCACCGGCGGCTGGCGCGCTGCTTCAGGTTTGGCTCTTGGAGGGCATAGGGCCTTCGGGACTAGGATTGACGGTTTTGATTCTTACACACTGTTCTCAGGATGTAGGCATGATTGGAAGAGGACGTCTTTTCGCTACCGGCGTGCCTTCCTCGTTTTGCCTTACTACTAGCCAGCTCTACAGCAACTTCTCTCTGCATTCCGAAGCCACGGGCGCTCCCCTGTGCCTCCAGACTCCACGTTGTGATAGTATCTGGCGCCGTCACCGGAAGTGTGGCACTGGCCACCTGGGCGTCTTGTGACAAGCATACTCGCAAAACATCTTGACAGAGAAGATGTGTCTCAGCAATAGACACATGATGCTCAAAAAGCGCAAAAATCTCATGAAAAAGCAGTAGTGCCACAACGAATGGCAATTAAGTCGTCATGTCGTGGTAGCAACAGCAAGCACGGCAGCAGCAGCAGCAATAGTAGTAAAACTAACATCATCATGAACATCTCCATCACAAGACTGATGCAACGCAAGCAACCATACCAAGACTTTACTCAACTGCCATACTCAATGTGCTCCTAGCGGCCATCACCCTAATAACTATGAGCTGCCATAGACGTCTATCCAACGATCTCATATACCGCTGACAAAAAACTATGTAAACAGTAAGGCCGATCCGAAAACCCCCAAAATACCACCAAAATCGAGCTCTTTTAGAAACTCATGGCCGAGACGGGACAGCGCTGCTGGCAACCGAGCCACACCGGCGCCTCGTTCCGGCTTCGGAAAACGTTCGGTCAAGTGCCGGAAGCTGGATTACAACAGTAATAGTAGTAGTAGTAGTAGTAGTAGTAGTAGTAGTAGTAGTAGTGGTAGTAGTAATAGTAACCGTGAGTATACGCACCATAATCATAAGGTTCTTCGGTGTCTAAGGCTTTAAGGTTTCGGATGTATGGATTCCTGTTTTAGGTCCTGTAAGGTCTAGGGTGAGGGTCATGGGATGTTGTCTGCAGACTTCAGATGCTGCTACTGGCATCAGAGCTCTTGTTCAGAACTCTGGCTACGCGTGGTGGACCTGTAAATGCAGCTCCTGCTGCTGCTGTCGTCGTCTAGGGCTAAAGGGCCAAAGACCCCAAACCCAAAACCCTGAACCTTAAACCCTAAACCCTGAAGGGCTCAGAATCTGCGGAGGACTCGCCTGCAGTAAGCGCGATGTCCGTCCAAATCCTCGGCGTAGCGACTTGCCATGTAGAGCATGATATCGTTAAGGGGTATTCCAGTTTCGGGTCCAGTTAAACGAATAAAACCCCAAACCAGCAAAGATCCTGGCAAAACGCTGAAGGAAGGTGTGCACTCTTACCGCTTCTGCCAGTCACAGCGGTCCCGAAGAACGAAACTCCAAGATCAATTAGCCACCCCTATACGACATGATAGCATTCATCCTAAGCTTCTTACAAACTGGCTGTTCCAACGAAGATGATGCTACTCAGTCAGCATGAACTGCTCTTGTGCACAACAGTCGCAACACCGAAGCTACCAGTGACTACAAACAACGGCAAGAGCAACTGCGATGACAGCAAGAACAACAAAACAGCATCGCCATGTTCGCCATCAGCATCAGCATCACCATCAGTGTGGTTTCTTCCTAGTAGCAGCTGCAGCAGTAGCAGTGGCAATAGCAGTAGCAGTAGCGGTAGCGGTGGCCGTAGCTGTAGCGGTAGCGGTAACGGTATAGGTAGCGGTATAGGTAGCAGCAGCGGTAGCCGTAGCGGTAGCGGTAGCGGTAGCGGTAGCAGCAGCAGCTGCAGCAGTAGCAGTAGCAGTGGCATCAGGAGCTGGAGCGGCAGTAGCAGTAGAAGCAGGAATAGGAGTAGGAGTAGGAGCAGGAGGAGGAGGATGAGGAGTAGAAGGAGCAAAATAGTATAGGTAATTATGAAGGCCCCTATATTAAACCCCTACACTTCAGCCGTGCCGTCCGGGGCTCCAGGTCTCCGGGAAGAATGTCCGCACTGCAGTGGTGGTTCCGCCTGTAGGCGATAAGTAAAAACAACTGTTGCAAAGCGAAACCTTCTGAGGGTTCAGACTTCTTTTTTAGGGGCCCTGTTCCAACTGCATGACAGCTAAAGGATTGACTTTTAGGTTTAGGGTTTAAGGCAATTGATAGGATTGAGGCTTCGATGGCTACGCCGTAGTCACTACGGAACGCTTGCAGAACGAGACTGTTAGGATTGAGGCTGTCGGTTTGGGATTTACGGTTTAGGGAGATCGTTAAGCCTATGGTCCGATATTGATCGGCGCCGCGCTCGGCGAAACACCATGCGCCTCCAGCAGCATCGTTTGAAGGAGGTGCCTCCGGTACTTGCTACTGCACGAATGATCATTCCACAATATGGCTGATGGACAAAATCCTGCATGACCTTAAGGACTCTAAACTATGGGAATTATGGTATATTCCTTATAATGGGTAATGCAGGATTTTGTCCCTAAACCCTAAACCCTAAACCCATAGGTTTTACGGTGGGAAGCTAAACCCCAAGGCCTAAACTCCAAACCCAAGGTTAAGAGCTCCCAAACCCTAAACCCTAATATACAGTTGATGGACAAAATCCTGCATTACCCATAATAAGGAATATACCATAATTCCCATAGTTTAGGGTCCTTAAGGTCATGCAGGATTTTGTCCATCAACCGTATGGGCCCTAATAAGGCTGTTGGGGTATATTATACCATAATAATAGGGAGCCCCCAAAACAGTATAAGTATTTAAGTAAGGCCCCTAGAGAACACTTTAGGGCTTCCTGAACTGGTCAGACGAAGGAGCTGCTGTCTCTTGGCCACGCTCTGCCACAGCAGCATCATCTTGGGCATCTGCACAAGAGGGTTTATGGTTTAGGGCTTGGGATTTAGGGTTTAGCATGGTTTAGTGTGTCGGATGGTTTAGGATGTCAGACAGTTGAGGGCTTAGGATTTATATAGTGTTCAGGGTTTAGGGTACGGGTGAAGAGTTGCTTCCTTGGACAGCCCGCAAAGTTACCTTGTAAGCTCTCGGTAAGACAACATGCGGTAAGACCCCTCAAAGCACTCAAGGCCTTGAAATCAAATGATGCAGGGGCCTTAATGATTAAAACAGAGTTTTGGGGCTACCATAACGTGTCATTATATAACTATTCTAAGGGGACACTGTGACATTATTGCTAATTCTTCCGACCGCTATAGTTGGGCTTTGGCCTTACGAGGTGTTCACCACAGGGTTTCGGATTTAGAACTCAGAACCTCAAGAACCTGGGGAAGCATTATCGCAATTAGCATGACTATGATGGCGTCTTGTTCTTGCTAGTATTACCTTGCTTCTTCTGCTCATTGCTCTCACAGTACTTATGTTACCCTAAACCCTAAACCCTAAATGCAAGGTTAAGGCGGGAAGCCTGCCATGTCTGGCATTCCCCCTGCCATGGCTTCCATGAACACCAGGTCCCCACCACCGCCACCTGTGCCAGGTCCCGGGTGGGCTCGCGGTTTCGGGATTTTCCAGCAACAGTCGTCGTCGTCGCCGTTGTGGTGGCTGCTGCTGTTATTGCTGCTGCTGTTGCTGTTGATGATGTTGATGAGGATGATGATGATGATGTCGTCGTCGTCGATAATGTTTGTGTTGCAGTCGTAGTTGTTGCTGTTGCTGTTGCTCCTGTTGCTCCTGTTGCTCCTGTTGCTCCTGCTGCAGCTGCTGCAGCTGCTGCAGACCCCGCACTGAGTGTGACACCAGACGGACATGCTGCTGCCGCTGCATGTGCATTCCCCACAGCAACCGCAGCATCCAAGATAAAAGAAGCCGAGAGCATTGGCAAGCATCCCCGGGCCTCTTTCGCAGAAGTCCCCTGGCACAGGCACGAGACAGCACGGGGCCCCTATCCAAACAACCTGTCACCAAAATGGCCATGAAGTGGCTTCCCTTTTGGGCCAGTTCCTGCTTCCAGCGCAGCTTTAGGACACCCCCGAGACACCAAGCAACCGTACTGAGTGCTGGGCCATTGAAGAGAGGTCGAGGGCAGCTGGCACCCAGCGACTGCCAGGGTGAGTGCGCTGCCATCACTATGCACGAAGCCCTAAGCTCCCTAAATCCCTACAGGAGTCACTTGCATAATGGTGATGGTCGTCGTCATGATGAGCATACACCTACCGGTGAGAACGAACACAACAGCAGTCACTCTCAAACCCTTTATGTTAATAAGAATATCTCGGGAAGACTCATCAACAAAAATGCTCGCCAAAAACTGCCTTGAATTGAAAATTGTCCAAGACAGCCTCGAAATTTCGGAGTGGGTCGAAGCTAACTCCCACGAACAATGCGGAGTTTTTTCTGAGGCGCGGTCGAAGCTCATTTTCAGGGTGCAGAGCTTCACAGGCTTCGGCCACAAACTACGGAAAACATTCATAGAGCAACACCTCAACCAGTGCCTTAAACCATAATTCGGAGCTCGAAGGCCCTCCGAACAAAAGAAGATATAGATGCCTGCATAAGTCGACTACACTTTTGGGAGTTTCTATACTATGGTTCTATTGGCTTTTGGGAGTTTCTGTACTATGGTTCTATTGGCTTTTGGGAGTTTCTGTACTATGGTTCTATTGGCTTTTGGGAGTTTCTGTACTATGGTTCTATTGGCTTTTGGGAGTTTCTGTACTATGGTTCTATTGGCTTTTGGGAGTTTCTGTACTATGGTTCTATTGGCTTTTGGGAGTTTCTGTGCTATGGTTCTATTGGCTTTTGGGAGTTTCTGTACTATGGTTCTATTGGCTTTTGGGAGCTTCTGTACTATGCTTCTATTGGCTTTTGGGAGTTTCTGTACTATGGTTCTATTGGTTTTTGGGAGTTTCTATACTATGCTTCTATTGGCTTTTGGGAGTTTCCGTACTATGGTTCTATTGGCTTTTGGGAGTTTCTGTACTATGGTTCTATTGGCTTTTGGGTGTTTCTGTACTATGGTTCTATTGGCTTTTGGGAGTTTCTGTACTATGGTTCTATTGGCTTTTGGGAGTTTCTGCACTATGGTTCTATTGGCTTTTGGGAGTTTCTGTACTATGGTTCTATTGGCTTTTGGGAGTTTCTGTACTATGGTTCTATTGGCTTTTGGGAGTTTCTGTACTATGCTTCTATTGGCTTTNGTTCTATTGGCTTTTGGGAGTTTCTGTACTATGGTTCTATTGGCTTTTGGGAGTTTCTGTACTATGGTTCTATTGGCTTTTGGGAGTTTCTGTACTATGCTTCTATTGGCTTTTGGGAGCTTCTGTACTATGCTTCTATTGGCTGTGTACTATGGTTCTGCTGGCTTTTGGGAGTTTCTGTACTATGGTTCTATGGTTCTATTGGCTTTTGGGAGTTTCTGTACTATGCTCCTATTGGCATTTGGGAGTTTCTGCACTATGGTTCTATTGGCTTTGGGAGTTTCTGTACTATGGTTCTATTGGCTTTTGGGAGTTTCTGTACTATGCTTCTATTGGCTTTTGGGAGTTTCTGTACTATGCTTCTATTGGCTTTTGGGAGTTTCTGCACTATNTTGGGAGTTTCTGTACTATGGTTCTATTGGCTTTTGGGAGTTTCTGTACTATGCTTCTATTGGCTTTTGGGAGTTTCTGTACTATGCTTCTATTGGCTTTTGGGAGTTTCTGCACTATGCTTCTATTGGCTTTTGGGAGTTTCTGTACTATGCTTGTATTGGCTTTTGGGAGTTTCTGTACTATGGTTCTATTGGCTTTTGGGAGTTTCTGCACTATGCTTCTATTGGCTTTTGGGAGTTTCTGTACTATGCTTGTATTGGCTTTTGGGAGTTTCTGTACTATGGTTCTATTGGCTTTTGGGGGTTTCTGTACTATGGTTCTATTGGCTTTTGGGAGTTTCTGTACTATGCTTCTATTGGCTTTTGGGAGTTTCTGTGCTATGGTTCTATTGGCTTTTGGGAGCTTCTGTACTATGGTTCTATTGGCTTTTGGGAGTTTCTGTACTATGGTTCTATTGGCTTTTGGGAGTTTCTGTACTATGGTTCTATTGGCTTTTGGGAGTTTCTGTACTATGGTTCTATTGGCTTTTGGGAGTTTCTGTACTATGGTTCTATTGGCTTTTGGGAGTTTCTGTACTATGCTTCTATTGGCTGTTGGGAGTTTCTGTACTATGGTTCTATTGGCTTTTGGGAGTTTCTGTACTATGCTTCTATTGGCTTTTGGGAGTTTCTGTACTATGGTTCTATTGGCTTTTGGGAGTTTCTGTACCATGGTTCTATTGGCTTTTGGGAGTTTCTGTACTATGCTTCTATTGGCTTTTGGGAGTTTCTGTACTATGCTTCTATTGGCTTTTGGGAGTTTCTGCACTATGGTTCTATTGGCTTTTGGGAGTTTCTGTACTATGGTTCTATTGGCTTTTGGGAGTTTCTGTACTATGCTTCTATTGGCTTTTGGGAGTTCCTGTACTATGGTTCTATTGGCTTTGGGAGTTTCTGTACTATGCTTCTATTGGCTTTTGGGAGTTTCTGTACTATGGTTCTATTGGCTTTTGGGAGTTTCTGTGCTATGGTTCTATTGGCTTTTGGGGGTTTCTGTACTATGCTTCTATTGGCTTTTGGGAGTTTCTGTACTATGCTTCTATGGGCTGTTGGGAGTTTCTATACTATGCTTCTATTGGCTTTTGGGAGTTTCCGTACTATGGTTCTTTTGGCTTTGGGGAGTTTCTGTACTATGGTTCTATTGGCTTTTGGGAGTTTCTGTACTATGCTTCTATTGGCTTTGGGAGTTTCTGTACTATGGTTCTTTTGGCTTTTGGGGATTTCTGTACCATGGTTCTATTGGCTTTTGGGAGTTTCTGTACTTGGTTCTATTGGCTTTTGGGAGAGTTTCTGCACTATGCTTCCATTGGCTTTTGGGAGTTTCTGTACTATGGTTCTATTGGCTTTTGGGAGTTTCTGTACTATGGTTCTATTGGCTTTTGGGAGTTTCTGCACTATGGTTCTATTGGCTTTTGGGAGTTTCTATACTAAGACTATCGTCATAATTAGGAGCCTTCAGGAGCAAGAATGTGAATCACTCAGGCCCATATATCGTCCGTCTCAGCGCGGCACCTGTCCATACGCGCTGTCGTCGCTGCCCGGCGCAATGCTCGTGTCCATGACTACCTGCCAGCACGGACTGCCCTCGCGAAAGCCCGTGAAATAGGGGCCTGAATAATTAGAATAGGGTTTTCGGGTGCATTATACTCTAAATATGAAAAGGAACCCCCAAAATAGTATAGGTAATTACTTAAGCCCTACAGTATGATTATCAACATCATGACGTATAACTTTCTACCGGGACGTACCGGGACCATTCGGATTGCTGTTATGGCTTGATTGTGAGTGCACTCAATAAGGACACAAGGGAGGTAACCTCAAATCCCAAATCCAAAACCCAAAACAGCAAACCCTGAATCCTGAAGCCCTGAAACCCGGACAAATGAAAGTCGCTCAACTCAGCAAGCAGACTGCCTGACCTGAACCCTCTCTGGCAGCTCCGCGACCACCTTGCAACGACCACGATCACTCGGACAGCTAGCATGGCGGTGAGGATTTAGGGCTCAGGCTGAGGGTTTCCGGCGATTCTGCTATTTGCAGCTAGCGAAACGAGAGAGAACAAGATACTGATCACTGAGGCTACCCGGGTTAGACGATGAAGCCCGAGGGATCTGCACAGGTGTGTTTCCCGTGCTGCTTGAAGCTTGAGGTGCGCAACGAGCACGTCAAGATCCCGACCATCAGATCGTCACCATGAACACCTCGGAGGATGGCTTCGGGCGCCAAACAAATACGGATTTTCTGTAGACGTTCCTTAGTGGGGCCCAGGCGGTTTACCATGCAACAAGCTGGGCCAACTGCAAAAGGGCTCAGGGTTTAGGTTTGGGGGTGCAGGGCTGTTCCACAAGCATGGGGTGCGACTCAACGTCGAAGCAGAAACTGCCAACCCTTGAGTGGAAGCCTAGAACACGATTTTGGGACGTACGATACCCTGGCACCCTGAAGTCCTCATAAATGATACTTCCGAGCTAAGAAACCCTTCTTAAGCCTCATTATTTAAATACTAAACCCTTACTAAACCCGAAACCTTCAACCCTTACTAAACCCCAAACCCGAAACCCTAAACCCTAAACCCCTAAACCCTAAACCCCTAAACCCTACTTAGGCCCTAAACCCTAAGCCCTACGCCAGAAAAACCTAGGCCCCTGAACCCAAACTCCCCGCAAACCCTGCAAAGGACCGGGCTGCAGTGCCTCCAAATCCTGGCCAAGCTCCCATGGGACGAAGGTTACGGCTTTAAGGGTTCTAAAGGGCTCTCTGGGTCCTAAAGAATTTAGGGTTTACTACTTGAAGGTTCATGGGTAGTGATAAATGGCATTATAAGTCCCCTGATATGGGTAGCTACAACTATAGTTACCCTGCTTCTACAACCCACCCCGTATAACTACCCATGAACCTCCAAGTAAGGGTTCTCAAAGGGTTTAGGGCTAAGGGTGTAGGGTTTGTTCTTATCAGTATTAAGTGTAGGGCTTTTGAGGGCATTGAAAGTTCGGAGGGTTTTACAAGGTTCGGGGTTCAGGATTCTAAGGTTAAAGGTTTAGCATTTAGGGTTTTAAGATTTTCGGGTTTGGGGCTTAGGGTGTGAGTTTTGGGGCTTCGGGTTCAAGAAGGATTGCTATAAAGGAGGATTTCAGGACAGACAGTTGAGGAGTGTTTTGCATTTTCAGCACGAAGGCCAGTATTACCAAACCGCTTCTTGCTCAGCCACAAGCTACGAATGAAACGTGATCTATTGGGACGAGCAAGGAAGGAGATAACATACCGATCTGAAGAGGTAGAATAGGGTTTTGGGGCTGTGGGGTATATTTTACCACGAATCCAATAAGGAACCCGAAGGAGTTGTGTTGGAATTATTCAGGCTTCTACACTGACAGAGGCCGGCAGGGAACACACAGCTCCTCTTTGTCAGCAGAGCGGGAAAAGCAAGGAGCAACAGGAGCCGAAAAAAGGGCATGAAGTCTTGGTACAACTGTTTCTACAGATCTGAAATAGCACGTCAATGGCCCCCAAGGAGAACATGAAAGCAAACACCAACCCCAACTGCACGCCGTGAGTGTCCTGCCCGATACCGGAGTCGCTGCTGCCCCATCTGCTGCCTTTTCCAAAGCGGCCAACAGAGAGGGCCTCGGCAGACTTGACGAAAGCATCCCTTGGCAGGGTTTACTTTGGGGGCCTTAATAATTAGAATAGGGTTTTTGGGGCCCACAAAAAAACTATAACTAGTATTGACAGTATACTGTCTGTGCGGACTGTCGTGCCTTCATTCAGGCGCGTCCAAAATTCGTGCTAAAAGTGAATTCTGGTGAAACACGGGTTGCTGGCGAAGCACCTCAGCCGGTCGGGTCTGCCAATAGCGCACGGCGGCTTGACGCGGGCCTTCCGTCGACTTCTGGCAGATGTAGCTCTCAATCCATCGCACCGTCTCTTCCTT
>BGNK01007842.1:0-14540 GCA_003297005.1 Symbiodinium sp. clade A Y106
GCTGCCCCCTTCCACTAGCGAAGATGAGATATCATGCCGATTGATATTCCGTCATTCAGAGAAAAGACAGCCAAAAAGGTAGGTACATGAGGGGGGGGGTAGCATATATATATATATATGTAAATAGACAGAACATATGTAATGTATGTATGTATGTATGTATGTGTCTATGTATATATATACATGACATATATATATACACACATAATACTTTTACTATTATATATACATATATATATATATATTATATCGTTCTTCTTGCATTGCTTAATCCCCGAATCTTCAAATCCTTTTTTTGGGTTGAGGGGTTCAGGGTTTAGGGTTCAGGGGTTTAGGGTTTAGTGTTGGTGTACTCTAACAGAATCCCAATCCACCCCGGAAGCTTTCCAGGCTCTTCAGAAAAGCCTTCAATCATGAATGAAACCGCTATCTTGCCTGAAGGTCAAAAGGTCGAAAAAGCTCAACAACCTTATCTAGCATGCCAGTTAACTAAAACGGAAGCGTACTGGTCGGGTCCTTAGACTTCAATCATTATGACTAAGCTCGCCTAGGCCCTTACACGAACTGCTAGAGGAACCCGTCCAAAGCGTACTTAATTGATCATGGGACGAGTAACTATGGCCCTAAGCGTCCAAGGTGCCAAATAATCATATACTCTCGAAAATGTTAACCTACATAACTACTATCCTAAACCCAAGTATATACCTCATTGTTGGGTCTTTTGGACCCTTAACGGCAGGGTTAGAGCTATGGTAACTACCCATAGGCTCCATAGTAGTTGCTTGTTGGGATTCTTTATATTAGTCTAAATATGAATCCCAAAAAGGAACTATGGAGCCTCTGGGCAACCGTGTTTCTAAATACGTAAACCCCAAAAGATCCTCCACGTAAGCACTGTGTGGCCAGGCCTACGCATGCAGTTTCAGCGCGCGACAGCGAACTACTTGAATCTGTGACGAAGTGGGGTTTAGGGTTCAGGGTTCGGGGTTCGAAGTGGGGTTCCTTTTCCTGGGCTCTCTTTAGAGGCATTCGTTTGTTTTTGTTGGATTGCCAGCCGAAGCAGTTATGACGAATAGCGCATTTACCATGAGTCGAAGGGCTGAATAGTTCCAGAGGCCTTCAGACTAGCAATGAAAGATTTCTGGTTCCAGTTTCGCGAGGCTTTAGCGTGGCCAACCTAGTCCATACCCTCAACCACTCGACGCTAAACCCCATGCACATCCCCAAACCGGAAACGTGCGCGCTACCTAGGAAATCCGATTTTAAAGGTTTTGTCTGTATTGTATTATGTGGTTACAATCAACCTTATGTATATATATATATATAGAGATATTCAGTATGCATCAATATGCAATCTCCGTAAGATCCCCAAATAGAGCTCGTCTGAAGAAACTCCTTCCTTGGGTACACTCGCAACCCGATCCCCCTGTTGCATCCTAAACCCCTTGACCCGAAGCCCGACACCCTTAAACCCTCGGCCTAAGACACCTAGCTTTAAATTCTACATCCGTAAATCCTAGACCCCCCAAAAATCCTAAACGCACTTAGTGTTAAACTCAAATCCGTAGGTCCTAGACTAAACCCCTACACCCTAAACCCTTTAACCTTTAAACCCCAAATCCTAAATCCTAACAACTCCGAGACCCGTCTTTCAGGAATGCACCGGCGGATGCCAGGGGGGAGTCGTTGGAGTGTTTGGAAAAGATCAAGCAAGACATTGCCACCTGGCGGTAGGGTTTGGGGCTTTAACATGTACATGTTAATTGCTTGATGTGGTTTCTTAGGATTCAGGGTTTAGTCTTGATTGCGTAGAGCGAATCTCTTGTTACCGATGCTTTTGTTCTTACGTTCAGATTTGTTGTTGCTGTGTGTTCTTCTTCTTGTTGCTATTTCTAGTCGGACTTGGCACATCGTAACAATTTAAGGGTTCTGGTCCGAGGGAATCTTCTGATTCTAGAGCGCTCGGATAGCGTGCGGTTTGGTTCTCGGCCAGTCCATGTACCGTTTACTGTACAGTGCAGGCAAATGTCAGATACGCATATTGCAATGCAAGTGTTCGTAGTTTGCAATTGGGTCCTTGGATAGACGGCGGGCAATAGAATAGAAGTTACAGCGGGACGTAGTGACCTGTTTATGCACCTGCAGTGTGCGGTTTTGTCACCAACGGACCTCGCATGGTGTATCAGGGAACTCTGACAGGGGTTGTTCTAAGCCAACACCCCTGTCGTGAGGTGGCAAGGTACGTTGATTAAGCTGTATTCGGGCCCTCGTTTAGAATCATCTCGCCCTATGCCCTTAACGCTAGGGCGCTACGGTTTAGGTTTTCGGGGTTCAGGGTGCAGTGTAGGGGTTCAGATCTTGTCAACCGTAAACCCTAAGCACCCACACCGCTTTCACTGATCTTTGAACTTGAGGCAAGCCTCAGTCATCCGTACATCTTTATCGAGGCGCGGATTAAGGGTCTAGGGTGTAGGGCAGTGTAGGGCCTATGGCTTCGGGCTTAGGGTTTGGGGGGACGCAGCCTAGCGCTTGGGCCTATGAACCCTTTCAGTTCTTTACGCAGCATTGTTTTTCCTGTCCCGAGTCCAATAAACCCCAGGAGACTTGAAAAGACAGTAGAAGTCTTACAACGCCTCAAAGACCTATACTGAACCATATAGGCTTTATACCCCAAGATGCCACAGCAAAAGGATTGCCAGGCCCAAACCAAGCAACTAAAGATAAGAGACCCTTGACCCAGCCCCTACCTTAACCTACCGAAACCTATTTTTTTTGTAGGGTCCCTACAAATTCCATATTGAGGTTTATAATAAGAACCTGCAAAAAGTAGGGTTTGGCAGGTTCAGGTAGGTTCTAAGCTTCAACCTGTTTAGGATGGTTCAGTTGGACTCCGCAAATTCAGCAGAAGTTGGCCTCATCTTGGCTCCAAAATGACATGACATCTGCTGAACGCTCCAGGGATGCCCTTGAACCTTCCGGGGTTTAGGTTTTGACGGTTTTGAGCTTAGGGAGTTGTTTCATCATTACCCTCTCATAAGTTACATACTGGGCATAGTAAAATATCCCCAACACCCCCTTTCTAATTACATGCCAAGGCTTTTTCATAAGTCGGAGAGTGGCTGTTGCGTAGAGAACGTATCTGAATGCTGCTGCAGACCTCTAAGCCTCGACATGTTTTGTAGGGGCCTAAATGTTAGAATAGGGTTCATTATAAGTGTAGCATAACATCCCCCCAAACCCTATTCTAATTATTAAGTCCTCCCTATACAGTATTATTCTAAAGCCCTATTATAAGGCCTTGAACACAAAACTCCAAAGCACGAAGGCCCGAATGCCCCACACTCCAAGGCACTAAGTACTAAAACCCTGAGAACCTTAGGCCATGAACACTTACAGCCTAAATCCATGTAGTACAGGCGACCGAATAGCTAGTTTTGCGAGAAGCTGAGGCTGAAATTACATAGACGACGCAGAAGCTCTTACTCTTAGTCAAATAATTTAACGCATGCCCCCTATGTTAGATGCTGCATGCAGAAAAGGCCAGCACAGTCATAAGATCACCCAGCCAGGGGGTTTCGATTTTGGGCTAGTTGGCCTTGGAGTTCTTCTGGGATTTCCCATGGATTGTATAGTAAGTAAGGCTTTAAGCGGGTTTCATTATTGGATTATCCAAGAGTTCTTTTGCGAAGGGTTTGTGGAGTTTTGAAGAAACGCAATTTCACGCACATTTATCAGACAAACTAGTTATTGTAGACCCCAGTTACGGTAGCGCAAATGCCCAAAACCGAATGTTCGGACTTCACTGACTGGGCCGTCAGGTTAGTTTTTGCTTCGCGATGTTGGCTGTGCTTTGCGGATTCGGCGTGTTGGTTCGATCTTGTGCATGACATTGTACCTCGGTCCGACTTGGTCTGCGACAGGGTCTTTTCGGGATCCTTACATAATTACCCTATATTCAGGAGAGCCCCTGATATTCGGGACTCATAGTTAAGCGCCTGCATTCGGTCTAGCAGCACGTTTTCGGTGCGTTGACTTATGTAGAGAATCCTTGTTCGCCTACGTGGGTACCCGGACCCAGCCGAACCGTCAGCCCTGAACCGATTCAGAGCCCTGACAGGCCTGACTGCCAGCACTCTTGCAGCGGACCGCTCCGGCACCCGTGATCCAGGTTTCGGGTTTAGCGCTGAGAGTCTGAGTTTAGGATCTTTGCGTACAGAAGCTTGGGAAAGCCAAAGAAGGATGATGGTTGTGCGACTGTTTAACCTGGGCTCTGTTGGACGATTCCCGGTTCAGGGCTTGCGAGATAGACACCCCGAGGTTGGAGCTTGTGGGCGTCTTCGGGGGTGGTGGTACGGAGGTCAGGAGAAGTAGTAACCCATATGTCCTGATAGTTGCCATGCCCTCTGTAGTCATGCTCTTATGAGATACCGCAGCATCGCCATTAAACTTGTGAAGACTTTTTTGAACTGAGTGACTCGGGGTGTGGGGCTTTCTAGGTAGAAGTTCTTCCATAGGACACCCTAGTAGTAGAGTAGGTAACCTTTAACCTTCTGGGGGTAGTATAATCCCTATATATTCCTTATATTATGGAAAAGGTTAACCTTTGGGGAACCCCATGATACCCAACAAGTAGGACACGGGCCGTCGGCAACTTCTTTGCAGAATTCGAATCCCAGCGGAGGTTTGAGCCATCCCAGAGCTGGGAGCCTGAAGGCCTCCAGAGATTTGGGAGTTTCCGAGAATTAGGGGTACCCTATTTTGGGGTCCTTATAACAAAAATCCGACTATTTAGGGTGTTATCTTAGGGTCCCCTATTTTCGGAAACTCCCATTTAGACATACTACAAGAACCTTAATAAATTGACTCGGGCTTTGGGGTATCTTCTAGTCTAGTTAAATCAGGGAAGCAAAGGTCAAATTTAGAGCTGAGGGGCCGTCGGCTGCTTTGAGGGATTCTTACCATTTAAGGCTCTTCTGGAAGCCGCAAACCTCAACCCTAATTAAAGCCCATACGACCTAGCTAGCGTCGCCTTATAAGGAGGGAACCTTTCCTGGAGCAATTCTCAAACCTCTGCTCACTCGTTTTCAATTCTTCACACTGCGCTTCTGAGCCTAAGAAATCACGAGCAAAATGGGAGTTCAGCATACACTCCTCGAGACTAGCATCTTAAGCAAGAAGGACTCCTTATTGCGAGGACCTCTTGGTTTGGCGGGGCCCCCACATCCGCGGTGCCGTGCGCTCATGGCATCCCAAACCACGAGAAGTACCCAACTCAAGAGAAAGAAGAGCATGTAGGGTTTAGGGGTTTTAGGGTTTTGGTGTTTTAGGGTTTAGTGTTTATGGGTTTCAGGGTTTAGGGTTTGGGGTTTAGGATGTCCAACTGTTTGGGTCTATATACACCCGATTAATTAGTCTGGCCATGTATTTACAGATGAGATCAGCATCTAAAAACACCAACCCTTAAGCCTTAAACTAAAACCGGTGACGCCTTGGCCGACCTTTCTATCGCGTTGGGACGAACAGTTGCTGATAGTATCCCCTTGTAGTCCTTATTCTCAGTATAGTATAACATACCCCGAGAACCGTCCAAGTAGTTTCAGCCCCTGTATTCGACGCAACCCCCAACCGCACGCAAGTACGGGTTTGTACCAGCTGAAGACCAGAACCGCGAAGGCTGCAAGCCTTTCAATCGCCGGCAGCCCAAATCTAAAGCACTTCTAGCTTTTTTTGTGTCAACATAGCTCGGAGTGCGCAGCACAATCTCAGCATGACGCGGCTTCGGGCCTACTGCAATGGAGAGGTCGGAATAGAAATCAGTCATCGAAGCATTCCTTGCAATCTCGTTTTCTACTTGCAGTATGATGAACCCCATGAGCTCGTTCGAATTGCGAACACCCCTATTACTCTAGCAGACTCTAGCACGGGCAAGTCTTAAGGTTTTTTTTGGGCCAAAGATCACACTGTTGTGACTGTGTCTAGAATGCAACTCTGTTGTACTACAACGGTGCACGTCGAAGCTTAGCAGCAAGCAAGTAAACGGTAACATGCTGAAGTGTTTGAACATTTTGGGGTTCTGTTGGGACCCTAAACCACAAAGGACGCAACTAATCATGGCTCCCCTTAGCATGCCTGGCGGATGGAGTTTAGCGTTTGAGTCTAGGGTTTATGGGTCGGCAAGCCCGAACAAGTCATGCTGAGCTGCAGTAGCTTGGTAGGTTCACCTGTCGGTGTGGCTGCGTCTTTAATCCAATCACCTATCTTATTCCTAAGGGCTCCTTAGTATAGGTCTGGCAATAAGTTCACCAAGAGCTCATTCGAAGTGGTAGGGCCTCCGTATATACATAATTGTCTATATATACACATACATACATACATACATACATATATATATGTATATATGTATATATATATATATGTATATATATATATATATGTATATGTATATAACGGGTTCAGGGTTGCTTTTAGTTTTTTTGGGGTTTGGAGTTCATATTGAGGTTTATAGGTCTTATACAGGTTGGTTTCATCTCGGTGGTGTACGGCAAGTGCAGCCTCACGGACGAGTAGCGGGTCATTGATCCACGCCATCACTCCAGTCAGACGTCTTCTCCCATGCTATGGATTTCATAGCTGTTTTGTTATAGCGGTTCACAGGGTATTTCTTGTGTTCCATAGAGGAGGGTTCATGGGGTACAGCCCTAAACCCTCGCCCTAGCCCCTCAACCCATAAAGCTAAACCGTAAACCCTGAACCCTAAACCTACATCTTGGATCTGGAGACTCCTGCGTCTTTTGCCCCATCTTCTTCATAGTGACCTCCAGAACTTAAAGGGTTCCTTTTCTCTTTCAAAGGGTCTTCGTTAGGGGTCTCTTTAAGGCTCTCCTTTAAAGGTCAAGGCCGAGGATTTTGCTTAAGGGTCTTGGGGTATAGGGTGTAGGGTTTAGGCTGTTTCACAGATGTTAGCAGACCCGGCCTCTAGGATTGAAACCTTCGAAGCCAGAGAACCTTAAAGCCCTAAACTCTGAACCCTTGGACTCTGCAGTCGAAAAGGGGCCCTAAAAAAGAGAGCCCCAAACTCATTATCGTTCTCGGCCTTCACATCTCCAGGAAGGGTAGACACTCTGTTGCTCTTATATACTATTGTTCCTTCGTTATAGTCATTATATTGCATAATATTGTTATTACTAGCACAGGAAGGAGGCGTCCGACGAAGGCAAGCTGAGTTGACCTGATGTGCATGACATCCAACAGCTGTGGATAGACGATTCCGGCAGCTGAAAATCCGTGAGAGGTGTGTAGCTTTGAGTGCGCAGTGTTTGGTGCTCCCCCGGTGTTACCATCATGACTCGGTCTTGGTAGTCACAGAAGTTTCATTCCGTATGGCGCATGTTCGGACAAGCTCTAGTAACTTCCCAATGCTGCTTTGCGGTAAAGTCCTACAGTAGGTCGTCCGCGTTTAGCTCAAACCCCACACAACCTTTCACCACGCGAGCCGCATGGCCACCTCCAAAAGCTCCAGAAGCACGCAATGGCTTGAGCCAGAAAGCCCCCTAGACTTGATGAAAAAGACCCCATTGAAACCCCATGAAAGACAGATTCTGCTTCACCTCGCTGATTCGAGCGTGTCTTGTGTCCTACTTGAAGCCAGTTTGTGGTTCTAGATCATGTGCATGAGTTACTAAGCTTCATGAAGACGATTTCGAGTGCCGCGCATGAAGCCCCAACAGAGTGTGTTGAAGTTTTGGTGGTCTAGGAAGCTCGAAACCTGAAGCCGTAGATGTGGCAAGCTTGAACGGTCGAAGTGCTGTAGCATGACATGCTGAGGCTCGCAAGGCACTGATAATGTATACATGCCTACATACCTGCCTACATTCATCAATTCATACATACATGCATACATACGTTGAGTACTTGGCGCACTAAAGCAAGCCCAAAAGCCTAGATCCCAGCCAAAAACCCCAAACCCCGAATCTGGACCCTGAGCCCATGCGGGAGTTTCCGAAAATTCGGGGTACCTTATTTTGGGGTCCTTATAATAAGGATCCTACCATTTAGGGTACTAGATTAGGGTCCCCTATTTTCGGAAACTCCCATACTGTCTCGATGCATCGAAAAGGTGTCTGGCATTACCCCCGAGGACGACGAGGCTTTGGGTTTAGATAATAAGCCCTAAACCCTAAACCCTGAACCCTATACCCCAAACCCTAAATCCTAAACCCAATAAAATGCAGGGCTTGAGGGTGCAAACCGGTTCATCCTTCGGGCTTTGGGGAAGTGAACAGCGGAGGAAGATGGTTTACTTTTTTGGGGGTTTGGTCAACTAGGTGGCAATTTGGGAAACTTTGCAATTTCCCTTATGGTTCCTATAGAGGTACCTATTCATAAATACTTTTCAGAGCCCCAAAACTACAACCCAGTAAAGTCTTGTTGGGGTTCGGTTGTGTCTTGAGGGTTTGTTGAGGTTAATGGGTTTGGGGTTGATCAGCTCATTGGTCTTAGGGTTTCGGGAGTGGGAGGCCAGCAGTGAAGCGGGACCATGGGGGATTGGGCGGCTTGTACTAAAGAGTACACAAAGGGCGGGGGAAGAATGGTGGGGGCCGTCGAACCCACCTACCTACCTCCGTTGCAAATCCTTTTTCAGATCCAGTCGCCCCAAGCCCTAAGACTCCACAGCCCCATTTCTAAACCCTACAGTTTAAGCCTCTTTACTTTGGGTTCTAAGTCTTAGTCTTGAGTTTAAGGGATCAATCAAGGGGTTAGGGTTTGGGGTTTAGCATCAAGCACTGAGTTTAAGGGTTTCGCATTTCGGCGAGGGCTGGGGGTTCAGAGTTTTGGTGCGGGTTGGCTTTTTTGGGGACTGATGTGGGGGTTGCTAGATAAACGAAACGGTAGATGCGAACTAAGTGCTAACGAAGCCCCTGAACCCCTAAACCGTTATAATAAGGATCCTATGCTATTTAAGGCACTAGATTAGCGTCTCCTACTTTCGGAAACTCCCATAAGATGCTTGACAGGAAGCGCAGGTGGAGATCGACGTCTGCCCCTCAGAATTCAAGGAAAGGATACGGTGTACTTTTCGTCTCCATTGTAGTTCCCGTAAGGGTCCAAAGGACCCAATAATAAGGTACTTGGGTTTAGGATAGTAGTTATATAGGTTACTACTTTGGAGAGTACATGGTAATTTGGTACTCGGATCCTTAAGGTTCCTTTTTTGGTTAACCAATCTTATATCATGGGGTCCCAACCATAAAACTGGTAATCAACAACAGGAGCTACAACGGAGACTGTTGGCATATAGTTGAGGGTTTAGCTCAGCTAGCTCCGTATAAGTAAACTGACCGGGTTGCAGGGACTAGAATGGATGGGGTTTAGGGTTTAGGGCCTAGGGTGCATCTGAAGATGTAGGATTGTATTGGTTCTGGGCAGTGGGGTTCGTGGATGTAGAGTTTTACAAATCTAGTTAAGTGTCTGCTTGACTGTTGATGGCGCGTAATGTAGGGGCCTTAATAACTAGAATAGGGTTTGGGGGGGTATAGTATACAATAATTATAATATGGTTCTAATTATTCAGGCCCTACGGTAGGAGCAGTCAGCTTTTCTTTCCAACGTTGCATTCGTCCCCACCGGCGATGGGGACGTCTAAGACTTGATTTCTTTGTCCTTCCATCTAGTAGAGTAGGTAAGCTTTAACCGTTTTTGGATGTTATAATTCCGATCTTATTCCAAGTAGAGTAGGTAAACTTCAACCGCTTTTGGATGTTACAATCCCGATCGTTATCCGAAGGTTAACCTGTACTTCGCCTAGGGATGCAGGGCAAGTGAGCTTATCTGGTGAAGCCTATCTGACTTCTCAACCTGTCGTCTAACCTTGGCCAAGGTCTCCGCCTCCTCCAAAGGAGGTCCTGAAGCCAAGGTGGATTCTGAAACCCCAATCCCTAAACCCTGACCCCTATAAACCCTGAGTCCTAAAACATGGGCGGGGGGCGGATTGGATCCGAGAGCTTCGGCGAGTCGGGGAGTGAGACTGTATGCGCTGGGTCTGGGGCTTTAGGCGTGACTATGTTTTCAGTTACCTCCCCTGCTACTTCCTGCTCTTTTTAGACGTTTTCGGGTCTTAGGCGTTAGACTTAGGGTCTGCACCCAAAATCCACAACGCTAAAGACAAAAGGGCTTTAGGGCGTTCGGGATCTTGGGGTGCATGTAGGGGATCCTTTCGAGATGATCCTCTTTCGGTATGGGCTGTACCTAAACCCCCCCAAAAGTAGGTAACATAAGGCTTTAAGGGCCCAGTCTCAAAAAAAAATCGGGTTTCAAGACAGACCAGGGAAAGCAATTGTTTATGTCGCAGTTTCTTGTAGGCCTTTACATATCGTTGCTGCGATGCCTTCCGCAGGCGGCTGGCTCGTGGATGCAAGGCGGGCCACGGTTTGTGCGCGCCATGTTGTGCAGTGCTCTGGGATTCAGGGCTCGTAGGCTTCGGGATCAGGGGGTCAGGATCTAGCAAGCTGCATTGCAGTTGATCTACATGACACGTTTTTTGGGGCAGCTTCATTGGAGTTGCAGCAGATGTCAGCAAGAGTATCAGATGAGGTGCCCATCACCAGGTCCAGTGTCCCATGAATTGAGTACATGACCAGAAAGCAAACCGCTCATCAGCCCAGCACCAAAATGTGGGTTGAACGGGTGTCGGGTTGAAGTTTAGAGTTCGGGGCTTTCGGCAGAATTAGCTTTTGTCTAGATCAGCACAGCTGAACCTCCGAAATTGCCCCCCCAAACCTTAGTAGCTGTATAGGTAACCTTTAGCCTTTGGGGTTTTACATAATCCTACCATATCCTTTTTTGGGGCTTTAGGGTACTCAGCCCCTAACCGTGTAAACTCTGTGCTCCACAGCCTTTTTCAGGCCAAGGTGCAGCGCTGATATCCAGAGCTCTCCGCCCAGAACTTCTGCGGGAGGCAATCCTTTCGGCAGAGGCACGCAAAGGGAGGGGTTTCGAATTTAGGATGGTTTGGGACTTCAGGGATTACACTGTATTGACGTAGATTATACGGTGTCCCCGCATCCCGAGCCCTGAAGAGCCTTTGTGGCGGTCGACTTGGTCATGTTGTCGTTGCTTTGTTCGATTCGGAATGTTGTGCAAGCAGCTGGTCTTTTGGATGTGGGTGTGTTAGAAGCTTGGTGCATTTCTTCTTTCTACACATCCGACACAAAACTGTGCCTGTGCTAATCTCCGATGTGCAATACATATTACTGCCGGTGCTGCTGCTGTGAGTACTATTACCACATGCTTACATACATTGACCTACAATGACATACATACGCGCATGCATGCATGCATACATAAATACACACGCACATACACATGACATACATATATACCTACATACATCTGTCCAGCATCCCTGGTTCCATGCATGCATACCTACCAGCCCACATGCATTCCTGCCCACCTGCATGCACATACATTTCGTACATTGCACACGTTACATAAATACATGACATTCGTTACGATGTAAATTTCGTGCGTCCCAAGCATTAGGTACATTTATTACATACCTCTCACAGCATTTAACATTCACCACCGTCTTTGCCGTCAGTACATTCGTTACAGTCCCTGCATTCACTTTATGTGTTCTACTCACTGCACATATCCGTACATTACATTCATTTTCGTCCGCCGCATACATTACATATGCGAAATACCTGACGCAGATTACATGCGCCGTGGACACTAAGGACATTACATGCAGTACATACATCACATACTTCACATGCTTCTACATGCGCTGCATACATCGCATGCTTTGCAGACATTACATACATCGAGTTACATTGCAAGACATGGCGTGGCACTGCAATGCGTTGCACGACAGTGCTTTACGGTGTCTTTTATTGTAGTATATTCCTTCACCACACTAAGATGCATGCATGCATGCATGCATGCATTCTCAGATGACAGGTTGGCAGGCAGGCAGGCAGGCAGGCAGGCAGGCGGGGACAGCCATACATGACGTACGCGACATACATAATACTCTGTCATTGCGTTGTATTCCCGGTCACGAATCCGACCGATCCCTGCATGATTTCGAAGCCTTCGACGCAACAATCGGAGAGAACAGGGCCCCAAACGGCACACCAACAACAAAGAGGCTGTCTAGAATCTAGAAGGGGAATGTCGAAATCCCAAAACTGTGGGTTCTGAGAAGAAGCTTCCCCCAGACTACTGATGGCAGGTAGCGCAGGCCTCGCGGAATGTGGGAGGATAGGAGAGATTGGGATATAGGGTTTGGGGTTTCAGGTTTTGGGGTTTGGGTTTACTGGCTTGTGGGCATAGGTCTTTGGGTTGAGGGCTCGCTTTTGGGGGCATTGGCTTGACTGCCAAAGGATTTTCCGACTAAATTGCGTATATAAGCCCAATCAACCAAGTTGTTTTTGGTACTTTCGAGGTTGGTTTGAAAAAATACATCTGTTATTCCTTCGGGTGAGTATAAATTTTACTACCCCAGAACCCTGTTCTACTGGTCAATCCCACTGTTATACTCGGTTGGCCTTTGGTGAAGGCTTCGGCTACAAGTTTGCAAGTCCATCCCTTCAATCTTAGTGTTCAGGGTTTAGGGTTGAAGGTAAGGGTGTGGGATTTGATTTAGGGCTCAGGGTCAGGGTTTTGAGCAATTAGCAGTATTTTTTGCATAAAGTATCCCAGTCGCAGAATCGATTTCTAAGCAAAGCCCATACCCTAGTCCGATTGCTTACGCCTCCATATTCGGGGCTTCTAAACATGACTTTGTGGGTGCAGGGGGTACAGATTTTAAAGAGGAGGGTTAAGCGTAAGCAGAGCCCGTTGCAGAGAAGGGTTTTGTTGATGCCTTTCTGAGATTGCTGCAGAGACTGTGGTAGGCTGGGATTCGGAAGGTCGGGGCTGCAAGGCTTGGAGAAGGAACCGCGCGCTCTCTGATTTGTTTTCTCTCTCTCTCTCTCTCCCTCTCTCTCTCTCGGCCCCTCTCTCTCTCTCCTCTCTGTCTCTCCCTCTCGCTCTCGCTCTTTGCGTTTCTTCTCCTTCTCTGTAGTTCATCTGCTTCATGCCCTGCATGAACGGCGTGCTCCACCGCGCCTTCGAGGTACTCATGTTTCTTCATGTCGTACCTTCTTAAACAACAGGATCCTTTACAGGCACCATAGCTCGGAACGGCGTCCCAGGTCTGCAGAAATGCCTAGTAGAGTTCTTTGATGTGTGAATTTTTTCGGAACGCTGGATGGCCGTTTATTTCTTCACTTCTGGGGTTCGTGGTTTGTGTCTTGATGCATACCTGGACCCTAAAAGTATGTAGAATAATTGCCGTTTATAGGTTTTGGGCAATGATTTTACCTACTTGTTGGGGTCTAGGTACCCACCACCCCTAAGCCCCAAAACCCAGCCTCGACATTCAAAAATCACAAACCCGATACTCTTCCACCCAACGCCGCCAAAGCCTTCTACACACCTGAAAGGAGGCCTTTTAGAGTGTTATAAACCCTGAACCTTGAACCCTGAACCCGAATCCCGATAAGCCCCATAAACCCCTGAGCCCTGATCCTTTCTTAGTAGTAGAGTATGTAACCGTTAACCTTTTTGGGGTATTACAATTAAGTTGTAATACATAAAAGTCTTTTACATAATGCCAAAGGTGAACCTTGAGTTTTTCTAGGATGCTGGGTAACTGAGTTTTGTGTTTCTAGAGAACTTCTGAGCCCCCCAGCCTGGCGGGAGCACCAGAGGCCGAAAAGCCAGAGGTGGAGCGTGCTGGGTCCCCATTGTTTCATGTTGATGAGCAGCTGTAGGATTTGTAGCAGACTTAATTTGCACCATTGGCTGTTTGTTTCAATAAGGGCCCCTTATACATGAAGGATACGACTTTTCTTAGGAGGAGCTTGTAAAGGGTCATGTTTTTTCATGTTCATGCAAGCAGTCAAGCGGATGGACAGCGCTAAAATACCAGCCTCGCACAGACACACGCACACGCATGCTTGAGTTCTTGCCCGCCCTTACATATGCCAGACAGCACTGGTTTCTTGTTCCGTGATGGTGCACGGGACTATCGGCTTCTGCAAATTGTATAAGTCCTGCCGACCATGCTTTTGGACTAAAGCCAGAGTTCTTCTAGTCCACAACATGAAACATCTACACCCACGGCCAAACCGTACATGCCGCATTCCAACAAATTAGAAGCTTCCCAAGGGTGGAAGTTCCCCTAAACCCTAAACCCTACACCCTCAGCCCTAAACACGAGACCCTAACCCGAGCCTTCAGCCCAAAGCTGCGTGTAGATAATGTCACAATCCTATTGACCCTGCAGGCCCTTCCCCTTAACGCCTACCTTAACCCTGAATATCCTACCTTTTTAAAGAGTTATCATATTAAGGAACCCCCAACTGACGGGTTTTGGGTTGTGGGTCTCTGTTTCAGCTGTGGCTTGTAGCCGGGTTTTGGGCGGGTTGCTCCCGAGTTTGGCCCCTTATCAAGTCTGAACCCCTCTGCCCGGCCCTGAACCACTCATTTAAGCC
>BGNK01007844.1:0-14636 GCA_003297005.1 Symbiodinium sp. clade A Y106
CACAGACACACACAGCCACACACAGCCACACACAGCCACACACAGCCACACACAGCCACACACAGACACTCAGACACACAGACACACAGACACACACAGACACACACAGACACACACAGACACAGACACAGACACACACAGACACACACAGACACACACAGACACAGACACAGACACACACAGACACACACACACAGACACAGACACACACAGACACACACACACACACACATCTATGCACCAAAGCATGTTCATCTTACATGTGTGCCTGCGCGTGCTGCTGTGCATGAACAAGTACAGAACATACACCAATACATTCATCCACTAAGTTCCTTTGCTTTTGCACATGGTTGAGCATTCGAAGATGCACACCTTGAGTATTTAGCGCATGATATGCATTTGGAAAATTGGTGGTGTCACGCGCGCACACGCACACTCACCCTCTTGGGGCGCGGCATGACGTGGCCGTCAGCGTGTGCTGTTCGGGAAGGGTTTCGGTTCAGTGTGCTAGTTCCCTCACTTCAGATGTTGTTACATATATATATATATGCATGCAACACACCCATCATGCAGGACAATAGAGAATTTTTGTTTGAAGCCCGTTTGGGGAAGTTGCATTGCGAAGCCACGTTGGCATGCATCAGGTTGGTCAGGTGATAGTCCGAATTCTGGCTACTAACAATCTTTATCATGAGTGCACAAAGGTGGGGACGGGCCCAGGCTGAAGTCGCATCCAACCTGCTCTTGTAGGATCAAGATGACCTTGACCACAAGCAAATGCTGAAGAGGTCAAACAGCCAGCGAGCTCAGTCCAACCCAACAAAGATATCCAAAAGGCCTCTTGAATGTACACATCAGGTTGGAGTGCTTCATCCAGCAGCGATGTCGACCCATCCAGCGTGGATGACTTCTTGGTGCCCCAGCAGCCACAACTACGTCCAGAGCACGTTGCATCCTCGCTGCACTTCGACCTGCTACTAGTAGCAGTCAGCATGTGAGCATCAGAACATCTTCACCTCTGCTCGTCAAGCCGTTGGTCCACCAGGTGTGGCATGACTCTTCCGAAACGACGTCGGAGTCAGGCAGGGCTCCGGGAAAGTTGAGAGTGCAGAGGGGAGAGGCAGTCAGCGAGCCGTGCTCAACACGTTGCGCTTTGCAGCAGTATGCACCTTTGTCTTGATCATCATGCTCCCCGTGCCAGCTGCTTCCACGGCCCATGGCAGAGTCTCCATGGAAGAGAAGATACGTATGGAAAAAGTCGCTGCAGTCCAGGCAAAGATAAGGGTGCCTCGGTTTGCAGCATCATCCTTCGCGAAAGAGCGGCAAGGAGTGATGTGAAGCGGTCGGTCTTTCACAAGTCGAACCCCTGCAGCATCGAGGAACTCACACAATCAGACCCGATGCTTGGTGAGGATGGCCCACCCCCAGAGATTGTGCTGCTTGGCGGCAGTGGCAAGACAACAGACAAGTCCCTCGAAATTCTCGCCTTCTCGAGGAAGCTGCATCGAGCATGTTCGCTCTGGGGTCTGCTGTACCTTGCGGCTGCAAGGTATGGATGGTCCCAGGGCAGTGCCAACCACGTGTCGTTGGTTGCACTTCAGAAATCGTCGCCCTTCGCGAGAGCTTGCTATCTCTGGTCTCATTCTGGGCACACGAAATGTAGCAGGCTTTTCAAGGGTTCGATTTTGAGTCTGTGTGATGCCAAGGACAACGGGAAGTGTACGCCTTGCATCCACTTCACTACTCGGGCGGGTTGCAAGCACGCAGAGGCTTGCAGATTTTGCCACCTGGAACATGGCGAGGACGGGCAAAACCATGAAGCATTTGACAGCTGGGCACGCAGAGTCTTACCTGATCAAGTTGGGACGAACAGGCTCCGGGCATGGCTTGCACCGGGTAGGTTTCCACACAGACAAACAGAGAGGCAATCTTGTGGGGCGGGCACGCTCTTTGGTTGGTAGGCAGCTTCACAACATGGGGTGAGGTTGCCTACTGACTTCATAAAGAAAGGGAAACTAGGGATCAAGAAAGAACAAGCAAGTTCTCAACAGGGTTTCTTGCAGAGCAACCGTGTTAAAACCAACAACGTGGACTTTCCAGTCAGGAGAAAGCTTCAGTTGGAATCCCAGACGTGTGAACTCATGTCGCACTTGCCTCGGTGTTGTATCAATCTTGTATCGAGTATGCCGGGTCTGCACGTGCTAGGCTGCGGGCAGTAGATTTCCACAGCAGGGGCCCCTTCAACCCAAGGCCCTAATCTTAGATTAGATTCTTCTTCCGGAGCAGGCATAGCATTTAAACTTGCAGCCGCTGCATCTCCCGTCATCAAAACAAATTCAGGCAGGCAGGCTGCAGGCAGGCAGGTAGGTAGCTGGGTGGGTGGGTAGGTACGTGCATGCATAGGTAGATGCATATGCACATGCACACAGGCAGACAGACGGAAGGACGGACGGACAGACCGACAGACGGACAGGCATACGGCTTCGTGTGTGTATGTGTAAACATTTCAAGCTACTGCAGTGTTTGCTATATGGTTAGGGACAGGTATGTCTGGTTTTGATGAACAATGCAAGCGATGTTTGTGTACGGTGTGTGTCTGTGTGTGTGCGCATGATTATGAATGAGTGCTTATCGTTATCTACAGCAGGACGCCCGACGTGGAAGACATCGGCCATGCAAGGCAACCCGAAACCAATGCAAGCAGCTCTTGGCACAGATGAACGACCTCTATAAGGACGATCCAGAACAGACTCCTGGCGGCCAGCGAGCCCTATTGTGCGCGATCACTATTGCGCGCCTGCAATACTGTCTTTTCCTGTGTTTGTCTAGCAAGTACGGCATGTACAGCTTTTGACTTGTAGAAGTAAGCGGAAGTTAAATGCGACGACAAGGAAGCAGCAGGCATATCTCAAGTTGGCTCAGCAGAGCCCGTACATGAAAAGCAGCTTGGCAGCGACGTGATGTGCGCCTTAGCTTGCCGGGCCAGCGGTGATTTCTTAGCATTTGAGAAGCTGCTCGCAGAGCATAGCCACGACTAATCAGAAGATCTGAGGTCTTCTGAAAGGAGTCCTGGACTCTGAAGATACAGAAGCTGCTGTCACTCGCCTAAACTGGTTTGTCTGTGTTGCAAATGTAGTCAAAAGCCGTGGCCGACTTGGACAATACACAAGAAGGGCAGCCAATGAGGTCAGGCCAGGGGATATTGATAGTGGCCGATAGTTGAATGACAAATCTTGACTCGGCCAAGCGAATGAGATCGTCGTATCTGGCGTCGTCCTCATCCAAGCCGATTCCCAAGCCAAGCTGGCTGATGCTGAGGCATCATCAACTGCGCCACGTCCTCCTGGCCTACAAGACGAAGACAGGAAAGGAAGTGCGCCGTCCCAAGGACCTTCAACCAAGCCCCTGTATTGTGCAAGATTCAGTGGGCTATTTTACTTGCCAACAGCATTGAAGCCTCTCGACGTGCCATGCAGGACGAAAGAACGGAGGAAGGAAGAATCTAATCTCGCTGTAACATTGTTTTGCAATCAGCGCTTCAAGGCTACTGCGTGCTACGTGCTGTGGATTGCAAGCTGTGTGACAACGGGCTACAGAGAGTGTCTGCAGGCGCTTAACCACAAGGCCTCTTGGAAGGAAGCCTTGGTGTCATTGCATCTGCTACCCGATTGACTGCCAGCCTTAATGAAATGGCCCTGCCAGTCTGGAGCTCAGATGCACGTGGCCCAGGGCTTACTAGATGTTTCACTGTCACAATACCGAACTTAAATGGCCTCGGTTTTCCGAAATGTATGAAAACAAGATTGCAATTACTTCTCGGCCAAACACCATAACTTTTGATTGAAATATCTTGGGCCTAGTTCAGGTGAACCTTCTGTGAAAGAGCTTTTCCCCGGCAGTCACCCACCAGCGCGACATTACGACGTGTTTCTAGCATTCTCATCGCAAGAAAGATCGGAAAGTGTTTGCTTAGATGGGGTGATTCGCCCATAGCTCTTGAGTATTCTTGTCAAGTTAGCGGTCGTGGATCACGAGGCAGGCTGTCAAAGACGCATTGCTGCCTGCATCCGGAAACAGCACTTGTGCATGCACAAGTCCTACGGTATGGCACCACGCCTCTGCTTTGTGAGAGCCCAAATTCCTTTCCGCGACGGTCAGCAAAAGGAGACCTGTGTGAACATCGGCCGGGTGATGGTTTGCATTTCTGGGGTCAACATAGTTGATTTGTCCTGTCTTGAGCCTTTCGAACAAGCCCGCTTGTCCGCGATAGTTTATTTCGATGGCAGCATACCAGAATCCGGAGATCTTGATGAACTAACGTGGAAGTGCTACCACCAGATTTCTTGTTTGACCTTTCGGCTGCGAGAGTCCTTCGTCTTCAGCTGCCAGCCACAAATTTACAAGTTGGAGAAATACTTATGATAGATCTCGAAAATCCAAGCAATCTCATCTATGAAAACCTTCTTTTAATTATTCAAATCTGATAAGTATTTGAACCTATATATTGTTTTTCTCGAGCTATTATCGTATTAAGATCCTAATAAAAAGAAAGCTTCTATATCCAAATACGAATAAATTGATCTGCCTCATTCATGCTCTTCATGTCATGATCGAAAGTTCTTAATTTTATGATATAGATATTGCAGTTAGATATTATGAAATCAGAATAAATAGAATTCCAATTTACTTGGTACTAAGAATGAGTAGAATAAAATATAAGTTAAGTTTTGGATTTATACCTCTCACATGTGTATGTATATATATATATATATATATTAAAAATGGGTTTATTAAGCACTTTTTTGGGGTATTTAATCTTTTATGACAACTACAAAATATTTCAAGATTAGAAATATGAATATACTAAAGATAAAATCTTGAATATACTTTGGTTTATATATATATAGATCTGATTTTCTTGAACATTTATTTCGGATTGGTTATATATATATATATATATATAAAATAATAAGAAAAAGAACTAAACATTAGAATAAATAAATGATATTCAATATTTTGAATATACATTTATATAAGAGAATATGTATTAGAGTATGTTTTAATTTGACAATTGAAAAATTCAAGAGATTTTGATTTTATACTTGATAATTAGGAAATATAGATATTTTCAGAATAAGAATTAAAGGACCGGATAACCCCACGTGAGTATGTCTTCGGAGTGGCGAACGAGTGGATGAGCCCTCTAGCCTTCCGGGTGGGGGTTCTTTTTGGGTATTTTTTATGGTTTTTTTTGGGTATTTTTTATGGTTTTCGGTTCGGTGGGCGCGCAAGTCAGTCGGTCAGTCCGTCAGCCAACCGAGCGGTCAGTCAGTCGGTCAGCCAACCGAGCGGTCAGGCAGTCAGTCATTCGGTCGTCCAGCGGGCAGCGGTGAGTCAGTCAGTCAGTCAGCCAGTCAGTCAGTCGGTCGTCCAGCGGCAGCAATGAGTCAGGCAGCCAGTCAGTCCGAACCGAGCCGTCAATCAGTCAGTCTGTCTGCCAATCAGTCTGTCGGTCCGTCAATCCTCTAGTCAGTCGGGCTGTTGATCTGGCGTTACACCTGCAAACTAATGAGTATGGAGTACCGGAATCGCCAAATGAGGGGGCAGGTGGCCGGGCGGTGGCCTGTTCCGCAAAGGGCGTGACGGGCGACGGCGAGTGGGGCTGGGCCGTCACAGTGGGGGCGACAGGCTCTGGACTCTTGGGGACATAGTCTGGACTTTCGGAAAGTGGGATGTCCACCCTAGGTCGGGCTTTGGGGTCCGCGGTGAGCAGTGTTGGGCTGGCCGTGTTTGAGATATATGATGAATCGGAATCGCCAAAAGAGGGGGGCGTGTTTAAGATGTATCGTGAACGGTCATCGCCGAATGCGGGCACGTGGTAAAGATATCTGGCGAAGCGGAATCGCCGAATGAAGGGGCGTGTTTACGATATATGATGAGCCGTTATCACCAAAAGAGGGGCGTGTTTAAGATATATGGTGAACGGTCATCGCCGAATGAGGGGGCGTGTTAAAAATATATGGTGAACCGGAATTACCAAATAGGGGGGCGTGTCTAAGATATGTGGCATAATCTATGGTGAACCGGAATCGCCAAATGAGNNNNGGGGGCTGCGCCCCAAACCAAATTTCTGGCCATGTGCGATAGGTGTAGCAAGTCAAGCGCATCACTCTTATGAGACTTTTCACAGCCCGTCCTAGGGGCCCACCCCCCGCTTTATGGTTGGGCCGCGCAAGCTAAGATATGTGGTGAACGGTTTTCGCCAAATGAGGGGGTGTGAAAGACGTATATGGCTGGCTCAAGTTTTCGGCTCAGACCCGCGCGGGCGCTTTTGAACGTTGAGCCTGGGGGCCCAACGTCTGTGGAAAGAGGTTCTAGACCCTCAATCCCAGGTGTAGCGCTCTCGCACTGCCTGTGGGCTTCCGGGTCACCTTCGGTGGCTCCTTCTGGACTTGGGTTCGCCAGTCCAAGGCCGGCTTGGTGTTACCAGCCGTGGCCCCGCGAAGCCAACCAGCCCTGGTGCCTCCAGGTGGCTGGTGTGCAGGCAGCATGGGAAAGACCAAGCACTTGCAGCGCTCCAGTCAGAAAAGAAGTGGTACCCGTGCTGCTGGCACTGTGGTGGCCACTGGCTAGAGACTCAGCCTCAAGCCCAGCCCCAGCAGTACAACACAAAGGCGGACTGGGAGAAGTGGCAGTCCTGGGCTCGCCAGTACTGGACGGCGTGGTCGCAGCCCAAGAGGCAGGTGGACTACCCGCCGGGACTGGGATGGACGGGTGCCCAGATGACCCCGAGTGAGTACGAGGAAGCGGTGGCCAGTCTCTGGCAGGACGCAGACCCCCAGGCTCAGAAGGTTCTGCGGGCCTGTGGAATAGAACCGCCGAAAGCTGACACTGATGCTGATCCTCGGGTCACCCTTCACAAGTATCTGGCCGCATATAAGTCCATCACCCAGGCCCACAGAAGCCTGGTGGAGCGAAAAGTGCAACTGCAGGCGAGAGCGGATCGCATCAAGACTCAGTTCGAAAGGGCCCTGAAGGAACTGGCTGATGTCTCCAAGGACATTGCGACGGCGGAGGACAACCTGAGCAAGGTGCAGAACCAGGTGCAGGAGCAGCTCAAGAACGCTGAGCCGCCCGAGGCGAAGGAGGTCCATGACCTCCAAGGGCTGCTCAAGGCTGCGGGGGTTGAGCTCTCCGCCTCGCAAGAAGGAGCCCTGTCGGCCTACCTCCATACGCGGAGGGATGGTAGGGACCACGAGGAGGAGGAAGATGGGATGGAGGACCCCTTTCAGGGTCTCTCAGGCAAAATTCCCCTCACCTCGAACTCCTTCAGGCAAACAGGAAACCTGGGGGGCAGCCCTGGTGACATCCAAGAGTTTGGGCCTTCCGGGTGCGAAGCAACCCTTTGTCCCGCCAGGAGGAGGAAAAACCTGAGTCCTGAGCTGCAGGGCTGGATCTCTGCAAGGGCTGGTGGTGGCCGTGGGGCTGGCCCCGGCAGGAGATCCAATGGAGCCCGTCAGAAAACCCAGGCCGGTTTTGGGAGCAGCAGAGCCGAAAGACTGACACCGTTTGGGTGTCAGTGGACACCTTTTTAAAGGCACAAAGAGCCCAAGTCTCTCCAGAGCGCACTGTCAGGCCTAGTCCTCAGTGCGCCTTGTGCCGTAATCCTGCTGATCATTTGGTGCAAGCCAGTGAAGACTGGTGTGCAGCATTGTGGGTGGCTGAAAAGCACATCACCCAGCGGGTGCAACCCCTCGTGCGCTCGCCAATTTTGACCAGATACGCGCGTGGTGCATACCACCTTCGGCAGAAACCGTATGGGTGGTGCTGCACTTCATGTTGTGACTGGGTGAGGAAGCAATCAGAGGCGCAACAACTACTGGTTGAGCCCTCCTGGGACCCAATCCCTGGAGTGTGGCCGCAGCTTGGAGAGGCGGCCATCACGGGAGCCAGGTTTTCCCTGTTGACTTTGAGGAAGAGACGCCAGGGCATGATGAGAGTGCCAATACGGGGCTCCCCTTGCCCTTGGCCACGCAGGGCACGAGCTCCTCTGACAGGACATGGAACACAAGTTGGCAGGGCAGTGGCCCCCTATTCAAAAGGAGACCTGACAGGAAGAAGCGAAGAGAACCCAACGAAGGTGGTGACCAGAGCAGCCAGCAGGGCAGCTTTAGCAAGAGCAGAAGGAGACCTGTCAGGAAGAAACGTAATGAACCCACTGGTGACCCTCTCGAGAAGGCGGAGGTGGGCTCAGATACACACAGCAGTCCCAGGCTGGAGAAGGAGTTGAGCCAGAAGGCTGACACTTGCCCATGGGTGGTGCTCAGGTCCCTGTTAAAAAGCCCTCCAGCCTCGGATTTGCAAAGCAAAGAGGCCCAATTGCTGCAATGGGTAGAAAGCCAGGAGGCTGCCCTGGTGGAAGGTACCCTAGGGCATTGGGTTGCCTATCGGATCATGACATGTCTTGAAGCCAGGGAGGAGGACACCATTGGAATCCTGGCTGCTGTTGAGGAGGTTGTGCTACAACAACGCAGGCGCACAGGGGCCCAGGACTTTGTCCTCCTCCAGGCAAATGTGACCACCCACAGACAGGAGGTCAAACAGTGGCTCCTGGCGCAAACGTGGGGGGCAGCATGTCTCCAAGAAACACATATTATTGAAGCGGACCAGCAAAAGTTCAAAAATGGTCTCTCTTCGGGATCCTGCACGGCCTGGACAGGCCCGGCGGAGAAAACGCCAGGAGGCAGCATGGGTGGTGTGGCGTCCCTGGCGAGATGTCACCTCCAAACCCGCAGCCTTGGTATGTGGTGTTTGGGATCCGCTTTCAAGGATGGGATCTGGCGGTATGCAACCTTTATCTTGAGTCAGGGGTGGGCCCGGCGGCTGGTGTCAACCCAGGCATCCTGGCCAACCTTGTCATGTTCATACAGGAATTGCGGATCCCATGGATGATTGTGGGAGACTGGAACTGCGCCCCGCAAGAACTCGCTTCGACAGTCTTTCTAAAGGCGATCAAAGGAAAAATACACGACTTCGCAGGGCTCTTCCATTGACTACGCGGTTGTCTGTGAGGCCTTGCAGGCGCACACTCAGATCCAGGTGGACTGGAATGTCCCCTTCAAGCCGCATGCGGCGTTGAGGTATGTCCTACAGAAGAACAGCCTCACCTTGCCGGTCACGCAGCTGACCACATTTCAGATGGAACCTGTTGAATCTCTGATGCGGCCTGCAGAACCCCAGCCTTGTGAGTCGATTGAGGCCTTGTTCGCTACCGTTACAGACCATGACAGGCGACGGTGAGGAAGATTGAAGTCGAGACGGGTGTGAGTGATCCAGGTAGAGCCTGGTGCTACCCAGTGAAGAGGAAGCCGTTGGTCGAGACCAGAGCGGCCAACCAGCCTTGGCAAGGGGGTAAGATTGCCTACTGGGAAAGGCTTCTCCTGTGGGCGAAACAGCCCCAACTAGCCCAGCTCAAGCCCTCCCAGCACAAGTTGTTCCTTAAGGAGCTCAACAGGCTTGAGCACATGTTGCCGTCTGAGACTGAGATTGATGGCAGGGCTCTCAAGGAACGGTTGCTGAACTACCTCAACGAGGCTGAAGTTTCGGATGAGGTCGTCCGGGTTATCTTGGAGAGGGCCAAAGAGGAAGCGGCAGTGTGGAGACGAAAAAGACAGAGGAGGCGGCCACCATGCCCAGAACCGTGACTGATTCAGTGGTAGCGCTTTTGCCAAAAAAAGCATCGGAGGAGCGGCCGATGCACTTACGTCGTATGCATACAGGGCCTGGTGTCGCACCAGGTACCCGCTGCATGACCGCTGGTTGGCCCAATACCGGGCCATTTCCCCGTGGGACCGAGCGATTAAAGGGATCTCATCGCTAGAAGTAGCGGTCATGCGCATCCTCAAAGGCGAAGTGCACAGACACAGTCACGCTGCTGCTGGATCTGAAAGGATTCTACGAAAATGTGGACCATGTGGAAATGGTTGAAAAAGCCATGGAGTTGGGTTACCCTGCAATCCTACTGCAGGGAGCGCTGCAGCTATACCAGGGCCACAGACACCTGGTGGCAGAGAACATGGTCAGTCCGCCGTGGTCACCACAAAAGGAATTCTTGCAGGGTGCCCCCTCGCGCCGGGGCTTAGCAAGATTGTTCTCCACAACGTGGTAGAACCACTATGGCATGGACCTCACCAATGCCACGTGGATCTATACATAGACGACACAGGGTACGACCTGGTTCACTCGAGCCCCAAAACTTGTGCGCACAGGGCATACCAGGTTTGGCAAGAAGTCAAGGACCGACTTCAGCGCGCCAAGCTGCCCCTCAGTGTCGAAAAAACGGCGTGGATCTGTAACAATACCAAGGTCCAGAAGGAACTTGAGAAACTCCTGCAGGAAACCCCGAAGATCAAGGCGGTGCACAAACTGGATTCTGCTGGTGGCAGAAGAAGGCGGGTTGCCACGCATAAGGCCAGGATGGACAAAGGGATGCAGCGTAGCAAACGCCTTCAATCGCTGTCCCCCAACCCCAAGGCAAAAATCCGTGCCTGTACGCAAGGGGTGATGTCGGTGGCCCTGTATGGGCATGCGGCCATGGGAATGGCCCCAAAGCGCCTCAAATGGGTGAGGCAGCAGCATGCCATAGCCCTGGGTCGCATGAGCCTGGGATCCACGGAGCTGGTGCTAGAAATGCACATTCATAAGCATGCGGACCCGACATTCACTATCATGAACCAACAGCTGCGCTTGATGCACAAATTGTTGGTGATGTGCGGTGACCAGCCCAGGGCGGAACTGGAAAGCTCCTTTGAGTACTGGAGCGCCAGAATTAGGGCTCACCCTGAGCCATGGCGTATTGTGGTGGGCCCTGTAGGTGCCGCCCTGTGCTACGCAAAGGCTCTCAAGTGGAAGTGCCACTCCATTACCTCCTGGGAGGCTGATGGGGTCAGATTTGACCTTACAGACCGAGCTCAGGTACAAGCCCTCAGCTATCTTATGGGTCGGGCGGTGGACCGATGGAGGTGGCAAGCCATCCAGCAAGCTGAGGAGGCCTCCAGCCTTGGTGGAGGCATTGACTGGCAAGCCCCCAGACGTGCCCTAAAACAGTGCAAAGGGCTGGAGCACACCGCGCTTCAGGCTATCTGGCAAGGTGCCATTAGACATGGTAAGGGCGCGGTGTGCCGGAGGTGTGATAAGCCAGCCTCGCTGAGGCATGTCCTTTGGGACTGTTCCTGGTGGCAGACCCATTGTCAGGAGCCGGAGGACTTTCCGACAGGAGAACCAGGATGTATCTCTCTGGCTAAGAGGCTTGCCAGGCAAAGTTGCGCGCCCCGCAAGCTATGAGTTTGGCATCCAGGAAACTGGTGTCTTCGAACAGCAGGTTGTGACGGACCCTGGTCTGCGGTATGCTACGGATGGCAGCCCTGGGGCATTACAAGACCCCAGGTTCCAGGCGCTGACTTGGGGAGTCATTGCTTTCAGGGTTGAAGGGTCGGACATTGTCATTTGTGGCAAGGCCACTGGCCCTGTCCCAAGACAACAGACAGTGTTTCGGGCTGAAGCTCAGGCCCTGGCGCACCTGGTGGACAAAACGGAGGCGGACTTGGATGTCACCCTGGATTGTCAGGGCGTGCAGACGAATGTCAGTAAAGCTGGCCCACTGTGGAAGGCCGAAGACATCTTTGGTAGGATTAGGCCTCACAAGGACAGGTTAGACATCCATTGGGTCAACTCGCACTTGGACCTTCCCAGCTTTGTCAAGAAGTTCGGAGCTGCTGCCAAGTGGAGATGGAAAGCTAATCAAGAGGTTGATTTCCTGGTGCAGACCAGGGCCAATGAGGTGCGTGATCTCCAATGGGAAGCGGTCATGGTCAAGCGGGATGCGGTGACCTGTAAGGTCAACCGATTCCTAGCGACAAGGGGGGCG
The DNA here is from genome assembly GCA_003297005.1 of Symbiodinium sp. clade A Y106. NCBI lineage: Eukaryota > Dinophyceae > Suessiales > Symbiodiniaceae > Symbiodinium > Symbiodinium sp. clade A. Next base: position 11,927 of record BGNK01007844.1, read on the forward strand.
GCGCTCCTCCAGTACAATGAAACAGAAGGGCCCCTCATCGAGTTCGGGAATGGCCCAAACCGAGCAACCCGACCGCGTCCTGGTGTACCCAGGCAGCCCAGCGGTCGGGTGAAACAGTCTGCCTTCAGCAAACGACAGAGTAAGCTCAAGAAGCCCCCTGGTGACCGCAACCAGGCCACAACAACGGCAACGCCAAACAAAAGAAGGCTTCTGGAGGAGGCGGTTGACAACCAGCACCTGGGGCATCAGTTTACATGGACGAGCCGTCACCAGAACGGGGCTCGCATCAAATGTTTGATCTGTGGGTTGGGTGCTGCTCAGATTAACAAACTGGAGCTGCTCCAGAGGATACTGGCACAGCCGTGCAAAGGGCACGATTCGGCCCAGCTGTTTGCACAATTTTGGCGAGCACACCCGTCACATGTCATGTCTGTGGATGGCATGTTTTGGAGATGTGACAGGTGCCGGGCACCACAGCACACAGGGCATAGTGAAGTCTCCAAGAGGCTCCTTAAGGAGTGCCCGGGTGTCGAACCCAAGGTGCCACCGTCTAAGAAAAAACAGACCGCTAACTAGGTTGCAGGCTCCAACGCTGCCACTCCCAGGGTCTCGCTGGGTTCAGGTGAGCCGCCAGAAGGCGGCCAACAGGCCCCCCAAAATCCTACGATCCCAGGCAGAGCCGGTCCAGAATCCTAGAAGTGTCCCTCGCCCTGGGGTTAAAGCGAAGGTTTCTAGGGCTATTCGTAAGCAGGGTCATGGCGCCAAACAAAGCTCAGCTTTGGCTCAACAGGCCGGTAGGGTAGGAGAGCCATGGACCAGGAAGATCTGGTGGGGATCGACATACCAGGGACACCTGGTGATGATGAGGAAGGTGGCAGCGGTATGGACATCCCTGCCGAAGCAGCCNGGATCGACATACCAGGGACACCTGGTGATGATGAGGAAGGTGGCAGCGGTATGGACATCCCTGCCGAAGCAGCCACCAGCGCATCAAGCCCTGGTGCTACCAGGCAAAGGGAGACCCATTGGGAGCCCGGAAGCCGAACCGGCGAGGAGGACCCGGTCAGACGAAGAGCTGGCCCGCTTACGGCGGAGAAAGCAGCCTACAACAGAGCTCGACCGGGAAAACGAGAAAGAGCCCAGCTCCGAGAGCAGGAGGAGGCCCAGCAGAAAGCAGAGAAAGGGCAGCAAGAGCAAGGGCAAAGGCCGAGTAAGGCCAAAGGCAAGACCGACTACTGGAGGGGCTGGAGCTGGTGGCAGGACTACGACTGGAGAGGTCGCCCATGGAACAGGGAGGCGGCAAGCCACGGCCCCTCCTGGGAGGAGGACTCCAGGCAAGGCGCAAGCGCCGCAGGTCCTCCAGTGGCAGAAGGCGAGAGATCGCGGTCCAGAAGGGCCACTGGACGCAGAAGAAAAGAGGAGACTTCGAGGAAGAGGTCAACCAAGGCCCAGGCTAGCAGGCCAGCCCTCAGGAGGAGTACTACTCCACGAGCTCCGAGGAAGTTCTGGCAGCCGCCCCAAACAGGAAGGTGGCGGCAAAGTCCAGCCTGAGGAAGAAGGCTGGGGAAGACGAGCCAGGAAGGGACTTGAATCCTGGGGACATGGAAACTGGAGCCCCGGCTACAGAAGCAGAGAGGCCCCTGGAGCAGGCCAGCCATTGGCGGTCGGATCCTGTGGAACAAAATCGATCACAACAACCTGTCCATCAATAATTGGGAGGCCTTGGTACCTCGGTGCCGGATCCTGCATGCCTGTGGAGCAACCAATCTCGTAGCCCGGGGGGCATCTTGGAGCAAAGCGTGCCACCAGGGAATTGTAATCGAGCCACGGCTGCTCCAGACACATCCAGGAGAGGTCGAGCAGCAGGGGCCGCAGATCCAGGAAACAGATGACCGGCTGTGGCACCACTTGTGCATGCTCGGCCGCGACCGGCCGCACGGCATAGACGGCGGCGACAGTGTCGCCCCTGCAGCTGTAATCCTGTTCGGGCAGGTCAGCTCGACAGAGTCGGAGGCCGTTCTCCTGAACTTGCAGCCGTCGGGCCAGGTCACGCCGGGAAGAAGCCGCCCAACCCTGTTCAGCTGAAAGCATGACCGGGCCGTGATCAGAAAGAACCCGCACGGTGTCGACAGAGAACACAAGGTCAGGCACATCGACCCGCCAACAACCTGGGTCCTGCCCAGAGCTTCCAAAAGCATCTAAATAAGGAAACAGGCCTTAATTAAGGTAATGCGCATTAATAAAACTCTTCTATTAAGCTGCTTTTTGTTAATTAAAGCGCAAAAGTCTTTATTTCAGCACTAAAGTCTTTATATGAAACAAAACAACTCTTAAATTTAATGCGCACAACTTTAAATAAGCTATAATGCCTTAATTAGAGACTTTTTCGGCGTCGATGTTTAAGCCTGGTTTTTAAGGGGCAAAAGCTTTTATTTAAGCTGCTTAATTATATACATAAATCGTACATGGGNGTCGATGTTTAAGCCTGGTTTTTAAGGGGCAAAAGCTTTTATTTAAGCTGCTTAATTATATACATAAATCGTACATGGGGAGGCAAGTGCCTCCTATACATGCATGAGGAGGCAAGTGCTTCCTATATATATCGATATGATCGATCGAGGAGGAGCCAGTTATATGATTGGCTATATGCATGCATGCACATATAAATTATTTTTTCACACCATGCAGGCAATTATATTGATGGCAGAAT